>JACEOJ010005546.1:0-55799 GCA_013761285.1 Campoletis sonorensis | reverse complement strand
TCTCTCTCTCTCTCTCTCTCTCTCTCTCTCTCTCTCTCTCTCTCTCTTTTTCTCTTTCTGTGTGTGTGTGAGTAAAATATCCGAAAGTGAAGTTTGCATGCGCATTGTCGCGTGTATCGCGAGCTCGTAGTTTAGTTCGAAAATTTGTTTCACCGATTTTCCAACGAGAGCGATAACAATTTTTTTTATCTCTACATGTGATGCTGTTTTTGGTACGGATCGAATATATGTGTATCTTTATGTTAACAAAATGTATACCATTGACATGGAATAAGCTCGTGGTTTTGTGAACCTGAGAAAGAAAGAAAGAAAAAAAAATGTATTGAATTTTCCATCGTGTAATTTTTTAACGGGTAATTAGGATTTTTATTTCTCATGCGGAAAACGAACACTTTGGTTTTTGTGAAATCGATGAATTATTTTTCAATGAATTTATCATGAAAACAAATAATTGTGTGTCATTTTTTCAAACTGTTCATAGAATTTCCATGGAATTTTTTTCAATTAATATAACGTTGGGTATATCGGGTATTGAATTTCGCAGAAAATTCATCCAATATTTGTAGCAACCGGGAATATGAACATTGTCGAAACAAATATGGAGTACGTCGAAAATTGAGTAATCACCATTTTTCCACCAAAGCGAAATAGCAATTTCCATTTGATGGAATGATAATTTATTTCTTTTTCAATGGCTATTGAATAGGCGACGAGTGCTTCGTGAATTTTTGAAAAAGTTTATTTTTCGAACGGTGAAATTGTTTATGGTAATTGAGACGAGATAGGAATCGCGATTTTTTTGAAATTTAAATTTCACTTTTGTTCGTAACAATGATTTTTCCAGCACGCTTGAACGAACTGTAATGAACAATTAATCACTTTTATTCATAACAATAAAACACCCCAACATTTCCTCTCTTCATTTTGACACTTTTCATTATATTCCTCCGAGTTTCAAAGTCATCAACACCTCTGGAGACAAATTTTTTTTTTTCATTTTGTCCCTTACTCGTGTCACTACTAATTCCCTCGAGCCAGGATTTTCGTTACTACTTCCGGTCCTTTTCAGCTCTCTTTCTCTTTATACCGCTGTTGTGTGTACCCGCAAAATCGGGGGATCCTATTTACGTCTATACATGGATATTCATGTGCTTGTGTGCATTTCGCTCCATGTTTGTGTGTCTCTGTGTGTCTGTGTGTGTGTGTGTTCGTGTGTTCGCGTGGGTGTGGAATGTGAGAGATGTGAGAGCGGCCCCGCAAAAGCTACGCTATGGAGAAAGAGAGAGAGAGAGAGAGAGAGAGAGCAGTAGAGTTCGTAGGTTGAGGGGAAAGGGAAGTAACTTTAGTTCGTTCCCTCTCGCCACCAGGGCCGGAAAGCTCCGACGAGCTTCAAGAGGGAGACAAAGAATAAAACGGCAGATAGAAAGAGAGAGAGAGAGAGAGGGGGAGAGAGAGAGAGAGAGAGAGAGAGAGAGAGAGAGAGAGGAAGATAAAGAGGAATGGATGATTTTTGTCTCGCTCTCTCTTGGCTGGTTGCATAAGCGCAAACGCGAGAGGAGGCAGTGAGAGAGGCGCGGATAGATGCGTGGGTTGCGCATCGAAGGGGCTTTTGCAGGCTGAACCGCGGCTTCGGGCCGACAGGTTACCACGGGCCGCGGTACCGGCAACCTCGATACGAGAGGAATCCCTCGCCCGTTCACATTTTTCCTCCTCATCGGTTCTCACTTTGTTGCAAAAATTTTGTCGTTTATAAACCATGTGCACGACGTAATTTAAAAAAAAACGAATAATACTTGTTTTTTTTTTATCATTTGGTTCCATCGAACGTTGGATTCTCCGATTATCTTAAGGAATTAAAAAAAAAAGAATAAACCGGAAAATGAGAAACGAGGAATAAAAAAAATTAAGAATATATTCTGAGCAATGAAACGATGGAGTTTATCATTTTTTATGCAAAATTCTTCGAGTTTTCATTTTTTAATTGCAGAGAAAGAAAGAGAGAGAGAGAGCTTTTAATTTTATTTAATCACGTGTATTGAACGGTGTGTCCCTGTGAATTTTCGTGAAACGTTACGACGATTGATAAATGAAGTAAAAATTTGTATTTTTGTACAGTGTCCGGGATGCTGACTCGTCGTGTTGTTCGTTTCCTAAGAAAAAGCCTGAATTTTATGTTCAGCCGAAAGCCCAAAAGAGCCTTTAAGCCATGATAAAATATCATCGAGTCCGAGAACAACGATCGTTTGATCTTATTCGATTGAAAAACGTTGCAGCATTTGATGCGAAAAAATAAAAAAATAAATCAAATAAAATTGTTTCCTCGTCTCGTTTGCACGAAATGCAACCAACTTCGAACGAATTTTCCATTAATCGGACAGAGGCAACCTCGTGGCAAATGGTGAAAATTGGATTTTTATTCGTGTTTCACGTCTCAATGAAAATGTTCGACGAGGCAAAAATCAAATCGGAGTAATGACATCGAACGAAATTGCGTACACGTGCTGACGTCGCCATGAGAAATTCATTCACATCACCAAAGAGAATATCTTCGTCGTTATAATACTACGAGCTTTATATCACTCGTCTCTGATAGTGCAGCACGCATTGATGCGACAAATTAATAGAAACGACCTTGCCAATTCGATCGGATTGACCGATTTTCGCGTTGAGCTCAACGGTAGATATTCTCATGTTTAAATTCATCTACACATATATATAAACCTATTTACCACACATTTACATAGACGCATAACTATATTCGAAACTAAAGGCAAATAGAATATCTAAACATCAACATATAACGATACGAACGATTTTTTTTATTTCTATTATAAAATAATGTTGCAATTCTACTCAAAACACGATCTCCGGAATTCTCATCTACGGGTTTAGGGGAACATGGGGCAAAATGGGCCACATAAGGAATAAAGTTATATATATCGGTTTACACATAATCTTTGATGCTCCTTTTGTATCTCGAAATTCATTTTTGGGGTTTATTTTTGATATCATGTAAAAAGAAAAAATATGGGGCAAAATGGGCTCCTAAAAGAGGCTCTTTTGACGATTCTAAATAATTCACACGCTTGTTGATCGAAATTGAGGAAAATTTAGGTTTTGTGAAAAATAATGGAAAGTGGGGCAAAGTGGACCCTGCCTTGCGAGAAAAATTCTAGGGTCCAATTTATCTCTTTTCTTTGTTGGTCAAAATAAAATAAACTTCTTCTAATTACAAGTTTCACAAAAGATGGGGAAAGTTTTAATTTTTTTTTCAAGGACTTGCACTTTGTCAGGTTATTATCTCAAATTCATCATTTAATGGCGTATAAAAACTTGTAGGAATTGTTATGGGAAGAAAATCTGAGTTGAAAAAAAAAATTGTAAAAATTTGATCTTCCTTCATTTTCGGGAGAGTCCATTTCGCCCCACCAACAAAATTTTTTGGCTAGCCCGCTTTGCCCAAGGGGTCCATTTTGCCCCATGTTCCCTTAAACGTACAAAACGAAGGCAAATAAATCATCTAAACATCAAAAAATAACGAAACAAACAATTTTTGAAATTTTCATTCCAAAACACTGTGAAATTCTGCTGAAAACATAATCTCCACAATCCACCAAAGAACAAAAATCTCAAATTGTCTATGTTTGGTATCGATAAATTCGCCAAGTAATCTCGCTCGCTATAAATCATTAAAAATAAACAAACAATTTGTCATAAACCCTATAAATGATATAAATCACGACTCAATGGCGCGATAATCTTATAGTTATATATATTTATATGCATTATTCTCGTTTGCATATCTATATATGAGCTAAGGTTATTTAATAGAACATAACAGATTCGCGTAGAGATGTATAGCCGGTGGAAGCGAAATGAGGTGTACGATACAACGCGTGGCGCCAGTGAATCATAACTCCCTGAGAGTTGGATCGTAGTGCATTGTATAATATATAAATACGCGTACATGTACATATGAAAGAGTGAGAGGTGCGGGGAGGTTGGGCCAGTGCCGCGTGGCAGAAACAACTTCGAAGTAGAGAAACGGTACGAAAGATATAGAGAGAAGTGTTGGATGCTGTGCAGAAGGAACATATAGAACTTTGGAGTAAAAAAGAAGAAGAGAAAGGAGGAGGAGGAGGAGGAGGAGGAGGAGGAGGAGGAGGAGGAGGACATGGAGAAAAGGAGAGAGTAAGAGAAGAGGAGAAAGAGTGACAGAAGAAGGAATATATCGTTGAGGTCGCCGAGAAACACGAACATTGTGATGCGAAGTCTCCGCTTATCGGCGGAAGGGACTAGCTGCCAAGAGGACGTAGGAAGCACCAATCAAGGTTAGTGCTATATACACACATGTGTACTAATTAAATGGAAGCGAGTTGAATTTCCGTTGTTTTACCGAAAGAAGAACAAATTAAGGAGAATTCAGATGCACTTTTCATATTATGGAGAATTTTTTTATAAGCTTTTAATGTACAGGGTGTCTTGGTTGTTGATTCCGTCATTTCGAAATGATTGTTGTTCAAATTTGGGTGAAAAAGTACAAAATTATGTGCTTGAACGAGAATTTTATTGTAGGAAACCTTGTGAATATGATTTTTTATGAACTCTTTCATTTGGAGGGGAACATGGGGCAAAATGGACCCCTTGAGGAATTAAAATAGATTTATCGGTTTACAGGAGATCTTGATACTACTTTTGTATCCCAAAATTGATTTGTTGGACTTATTTTTAATATCGTGAGCAAAAAAATTATGGGGCTAAATGGATTCGTTTGAAAAAAATGCTCTTTTGAAGATTTTCATTAATTTTCGCACTCGTTCATTGAAATTGAGGAAAATTATTTAATTATTCAATTATTTATTGAGATGCAAAATGCTATAAAGTCGAGCATTTCTGTACCAAATCCTTATTACGAAATTATATTGTTACTAATACCCAGAAATATTTCCTTCAGTGAAATTGAATCCTCGGGATTTAGTAATGAGGATTGAGTACAGAAATGCTTGACTCGGTTGTAACGACTGAGCTCGTTCTCTGAGACCGCGCTAATTGGGCATGTAATCAGCCACTTCTCTCTTTGCTCCTTGAAAAGGCGGTAGACATAAGGCGCAAATGATCTTTTTGTTGCTACGTTCAAACGTTTGCGCCTCGGTGAATTTGTACCAAAGATCTTCTAAAGCGGTGCCAAACTTTGTTAGAAATGTTTCTTAATCAGAAGGAAACACGGGAGGTCTCAAAAGCTGTACGAAATAGTAGAATAAGTACAAATCTGAATAAATCCTCCTCGAAACAACGTTAATGACTACAAAAGTTGCATTGAAAGTTTTTTTCATGTGCTTACGTTTCGTATAAAAAAAATGCAAAAAAATTTCATTATAGCAGAAAAATTTCGTTTCGTTTGGCAGGGACACAGACTGTATCAAAATCGTTTAAAAAAAATGGATTATTTTTTTATAAATGTTGATGGAAATATGACATGGAATTTCTAATTTTTTTATCATCAATCAACAAGTTTTGGACTCCAGGATTTTTTTTTGCACTCGCAATGGAGTGCAAAGGGTCATAAAAATTCAATAAAAGTATTTTAAAAATTGAATCCTCATTAAACTCGCGTGAAGGATCTATTTTAGCTTAAAACGAAAGTTTAGAATTAGCACGAATCCACTAATAGTGAATAATTTTAAGTACAGACTATTCAGCTCTTTGTTAGAATCCATTAGGAGCTTGTAAAATAGGAAAATCGAGACGAAAATTTTCAGACCGGAACGAGCTTTCATGAGTCTCAACAATGTGGTAGCGTTAATTAATGCCTGGACATCACACATGGAGAAAGATTACAATGAAAGCTCCTGGGTAGAAAGGAAACTAAAACAAAATTGATACATTTTCCTAAGAGTACATTATCATTATGTGAGAAATATTTTATTAAGCAAAAGCTAATGAGAGAGCCCTCTTGTGTCTGCTTGCGAAAAGTTTTTCCTCTCGTCTCTCGCCCTTTCCTTTGTTTACCACGTTTTTTTTTAGTTTTTCATCCCTTTCCGTTGGCAGGCTTTGAATTTTTATGAAATGCAAAATCGAACTTTTAACAATGTGCCAACGAGAGATACTTTTTTTTTTCCTTCAAAGTGAAAAGTCGTTTTGTAGCTCTTTTCAGGAAGACTTTTGACCCGTTCCGTAGAAACAGAAACCAGAATTCTTTCTTATCTAATGCGATGAAATGTCCAACGGAGGATGAAAAACACCTGAATTTATGTATTTCTCACTCCAAATGGAAAAAGAGCGAATTTAATCGAATGAAACGGGTGTAATTTTCATAAAAATATGAAAATAAAGTTATCACATTCTTTTTTTTTGCAAAATGGTGGAGAATGCCAGTGGATAAAACTGGGAAACCGCCCTTTGACATGCTTCACTTTGAAGGACGGTTCTACCCTTTGAATCCGTTTTCCCTTTCAGTTTCTGATGTTTTTCTGGAATTTTTCGCTTTCTGGATAACTCATCCGTTAGAGTCTGAAGGAAAAGCCCTGCTCGGTCTCCAAAAAGCGATAAAATTTAGATTTTATCCTCAAATTTGAAAGACTCCAATACTTGGTCCATAATTGAACTCATTTTAATGTTTATTTTTTCGTTTCAGAACCAGAAAATATAATATTATAATTTGATGAGCGTGGAATCACGGTAGAAAGTTTGCTAACTTAATTGAAAGATTTCTGTCATAAGCTCAGCCTCCTCGCCGAGAGATTTTCAATTTTGTCTGAAAGTTTTCTCCCATAGAGAATGGAACGACCCTTCTACCAAATGTATTCGGGTACATGAAGAATTTCATTTCTTGGCTTCTTCCATCTGGTCGGCGTCCTGCCCTCGCGTCTCTTTTCTTCCCGACACTATCGTCCATACTTCATGTGCTTCTTCCTTTTGCTTGTGTGAAGCTTTCGCGCCAAGCCTTAACGACATCGTTCCCCATCAATTATAATATTGTCGAGAACCCTGCGAAGCAGGAGAAAGCTTGATAGAGAACGAGGCAACGAATGGGAGGAGGAAAAAAAAAGAAGAAGGCGATGGGTGGTTGCACATGTAAGAGCTGGGTCACCAAGAAAATGAGAAATTTCTTGCGCCTTTGCGAAGAAAGAGAAAACGTTTTAGAGAGAAAGAGAGAGAGAGAGAGAGGGAGAGAAAGCACTTGGACGTAAAGTCTTGGTTCTGATAATGAGATGATATTACGACGAGATCCTCTCAAGAGCAGCGAACGCAAATAACGAAGAGAATCGCAGAGACGGAGGAGAATGATATAAAAAGGAATTTTCAAATGTTCATTCTCTGTGGACTTGAATCTCTCAAGAAATCAAGACACACATCTAATAATTCACTCTGGCAATGTTTACGTTCAAGATGATATCGTCACAATGTGTCATTTTTTTTTTTCTTAATTCTTCAGTGTATTGAGCACAAAAGTTGAGGATTTTCATGATTTCTTTTTCTCACTCAATATGACATCCGTTAAGATTCGATTTTTATTCTTTTTACTTTAAATGTTTTCTCAGGACCTCAAAAATTATGTCCCAAAATCTTGTACTTGATCTCGATTTATTTTGTAGTAACTCCGAAAAAAAAAATCTCCGAAAAGTCTAATTTTTTTGGCCTCAAGATTGGCCCAAGACCTCAATCATCAGGATTTTTGATTCGTTTACGAATCTTGTAATAGATGAAGAATTTTTTTGATTTATTTTTTAGCATTCACTCCATTTTTAGCAAGATTCACGATGTCGAACTATAGAAAATATGATTTATATATCCAAGAAATATAAAATCCATCGAACGCGTGTGTATGGTTGGTATCTGGATGAAGCTTCTTCTTGATAATGGGACGACATTGCACCGCGAGGCTTTTGGTTTGAGAAGGATAGAAAAGACTTGAGAAACGGCGAGGATGGAAGAGTGAAATTCATCGTGGCTGGTGCACGCGAGTTGGATGGGAAAGAGTCGAGGGATATCTCTCTCGACGGATATATTGCAGACTATGAAGTACGCTCATGTGGCTATGATATTGTAGAGCTTTCGGTGAAGAATTCACTGCCAGCTCGCTTTCAACGACGACGATGTACTCAATCACACCGTGTGATCATTCACACGTTGCTTTTTCTCGCAATTCTGATTTATTTTCCGAGCCTAACACACACACATGTAAATTATAAAAATAAAATTCATTTATTGACATCATATAAAGTGACACAGAAATCATGTTCAACATTGTACAAATATTTTGACGTTAAAAAAGTCTATGTTCGTTTTTCTTCTTTCGAGGGAACTTTTCGCTGTAAAAATGCAGATTTTTTTCCTATCTAATCCAAAGCTCTAATCAATTTTATGGATTAAGTACAAAAAAAGATGTAAAAAAACAAAAATATCAGCCCAAAGGCAAATACAAAACAGTGCAACATTATCGGCCAAATTAAACCAACAAAATAAACTTGAAAAAATAAAAAAATAAAAAAATTGTGCCTCGTGTTTTCGAGCCGATGGAAATTAAGAAAAAAAATCAATTTCTTATCATGAAAAAACTTGTATAATTGAATGAATTTTTTTTTTGGGTTGTTTTTAAACAAAAAAGTGCCTTATTTTTGTCGAGGAAGATTAAACGAACGAGTAGAACTCGATGATGCAGTTTCGCGAGAGAGAGTTGTCTATGCGTCAGGATTATTATACCCCGTAGAGCATTGATGCATAAATATATGCCGCCCCCATTGCCAATAACGACAAACGCATTATATTATAACACGCGTGACCGAGTTCGAACGAGGATGGTTGAGGCAATGTCAAGTTGGATACACGTCTGGCTTTTATAAATTATATATTATATCCGTACGGTCTGCCCTCAGGACAACGTTCGCGCATGAGAGTAGAGATACCAAACCATTATTCATGGCACGTGAATAATTATATTAATACAGAAAACCATGTGGTTTGGTATTATCATTTTAAACAAAAATTTTCAGCCCATCTCATTGCAATTTAGGCTTAAATTATCGTCGATTAAATTTATTGAAATTCATCGATTTATATTGACTTTTTAAATCGATTCTTAATTGAATATTTATTCGAGTTGAACCTCATAAAAAGAGAGAAGCGGGCTTCAATTTATTTTCTTCAAAGATAGAAAAAAAAATCTAAACAAATATGCTTTTTGTTCGGGTTCAACAAAATTACGAAAAAAAGTAATTGGATCGATTGATTTTTGTACAAAAGTTAAAGGGATTTTGTTTAATAAACTTTTTTTTTTCAATTTTATAATTTGGATTATTTAATGTGAAAATTTTCATTATTTTATTTAATTTGAAGAATATAGTAATTTTTTTTTACGATCGTGTAAAAAGTTTCGTAATGTATCGATGTAACATTTTTTTACAATTGTTCGTACAACTGTACGTATTCATTGTCAACGCGTTCATAACTTTTTTTTCACACTGAAGAACCGTTGTTTTTGAGTATGTAGGTGTCGCGTGTGTCTGTAGTACGATCTGGTGAAATAGTAAAGCGAAACATATCGAAAGGATGAGAGAAACTGCGAGAGCATACGCTGTATCTCTTTTGTTGTGTTGAAATTCGCGCCCTCGCATTCCCTTTCGCTCGGGTCCAATCACGCGAGAGAACCCAAGAGCTTTTGTCGAGCGTGTTATCGGTATTTGCGGCATGGCAAGACCGATAAGAGAACAGCATCTGAACTACTTGTTCTGCTTGGAGAAAGAGAGAAACGAGAATAAGAGGAAAAAAAGGCTAAAGAGCGACAGAGAATGGGAAGAAGGAAGAGAGAAAGAGAGAGAGAGAGAGAGAAAGAGAGAAAGAGAGAGAGAGAGAGAGAGTTATGTAGAGTTTTTGATCCCGTAGCAAAAGAGAGACGATAATAATAGTGGGATATCGGTGAACAAGAATGGACCATTGAAATGTTTGATTCGAATAGGTTGGATCTTTGACATTGTGGCATAACTAGACACCTGCAGGGTATGGGCTGAAAACCTCAAAAAGTTGACTAAAACACCGGATTGTTTCGATTTATATTCCACTCTCGTCTAAAATCGATTTGGTTCACAATTTTTTTTATTCTACACTCAGAGCTCCACCGCATAAAAAAAAAAAAACCTTTTTGTCAAGTGAAAGTATTAATAAAAGTGGTAAAAAATGCTGACGATGAAAATTGTTGGAAAATTGATGATTGATCACAAATAAAACAAATGATAAAGTAATTAAAATTAATTCCCATCGGCCCTATAATTATTACACGAGGGTTGAAAAGATGATTTGAAAAGTTTGAATGGAATTTTCGTAAAGCATTTGCTATCGGGGTGTACATAGAGTTGTGAAAATGGGGTCTGGGAACGTTCCAGTAATTTCAGAAGAAAGTATATAGCGTTGAGAAGAAATTGACGAGTAAATAAGAGGAGGAAGGGGAGCAAGAAAATAGTTGGATTGAAAAGTCTTCGTACAGCTTTCGTCCTGGAACGACTTTATCGTCGTTATATATATATATATTTATTTTTATATATTTACTTCCGGTAATTAGGAGACGTGAAAATATACACCATCGAGTTAACATTATACCTTCACGATCCTACCTCGTAATTAGTTTTTAAGTAAGTTTTTTTCTTCGATAAATATTAAATAACAAATATTGCCTCACAATTTATTCTACTTTTTCATTTGTTTGATAAAATATTACATTTCTTCTCACTCCTCCGATTGATTCTTTTTTTTTTTTTTTTTTTTTTTTTACAGAAATGCTATCGAAATGATCCTCTAATTTTCTGATATTTTTTTTTGCCAGCCAGGATAAAACTCCAATTTTGTTTTTGCGATATCCTGAAAAGGACATTTTTTTTTGTCACGATCACGAGACTTTATTGCCTGATTTTTTTTTTCTCATTCGAACGAACACTCTGTTGGTTCGATCGATTTTATACGTTCAATAAGGGGTCCATAGATTTTTTCATGTTGGGGTCACGGTGGAGAGAATAAATAGCGAGGTCATGTACGTATCACGAAGTCAATATAATGCTCGTAACTGTAGAAGCTCAGATATTGCGATCGATATCTTCTCCTGCCTCTTCTGTTATTTACAAAAGCCCTTTTCCTTTTACTTCGTAAACTTTACGATCGTCTCTGTATCAATCTATAGAAACCCTTTTGTACTTTTCTAACGTATGTACACAAACATATGGATTTGTAGGATATTCGAGAGCAGAGCAACAGATTTGAATCGCTGTACAATAGTAAAATTTACATTTTAATATCAAATTTCGAAAAAAAACAAAAAAAATCTCCAAAGAACCTGGATTTTTCAGTAAAAAGAATTTCAATCAACTTTTTAATGTTAAATCAAAAGCCTGACTTCGTAATAACTTTATGAATTTATCTATTTACTGAGTTCACGTCCTTTTAATTCGCATCCACAAATAAATAATAGCTCAAAATTACTTTTCTGTAAATTATATTTCAAGCACAGCTCTATAACTTTGTTAATTAATTATTTACCTCCATGAAAACAGTTTCGTGCACTCCCTGAGTTCACTTGTGCTCTTTCGATATTTATGAAGAATTCTTAACCGTAATATCATTCTCTTTCTTCTCTATCTGCTCCCTCTACTTTATCTCATATTTGATTAACAGTCCAATTTATGTTCACAATCGAGTCAGTTTCTTTTTTATTTTTATTATTTTGTATTGTTTTATCCTCATTTATTCCGGTTTTTATTGTTGTTTCTAAATTATCGTTTTATCGGTGCGATGCATTTTCGTGAATGCAGAAATTACCCTTTGTCGATGATTTATGACTAGAATTTTTTTCGATTTCTTTCGGTAATTATTTAAAAGTGCAACTTTTCCAGAAAACGGCGAAAATTGCGAAATAGAATATAATAATTCTTTTTTTGCTAAAAAAAAGCTCTCTCGACCGATTATCATTTTTGGACGAGTCTATCAACTGATAGAAAAGGAAAAAAAATTCTATCACCATTTTTCTAAAAAGTTGCACTTCTAAATAATTTTCTGCCCAGAAGTAAAAATTTTATTATCCATTTCACCTGAAATTACTTAAAAAATCTCTCGATCCAGAAATATAAAATTACTCGTTCTCCAATAACTTGGGAAACGGATTTAAAAAAATCATAAAAACAGAACGTTCAAAATCTTCAAAAAAAAAACCATTTAAAAAAGTTCAATTGCGTTGAAAATGAACGGAATTAATATATTATCTGGATGCAATGAATTGGATTTAAGATTGGGACGAATCGTTAGTAGAATTCTCTCGTGAAATGCTTCACATACGTGACTTCACTGGTCAGTAGTACAGCTCGGTTATAGTCAGACGTGGGCGTAGGCCAGGGAAAAGAGAAATGGTTATACGTGCTTCTTGATTATTGTGCTGGCACCTAACCCGTGAATCGAAGCCCACGCAATTCTCCGATATCGCTGAGAAAATCTAAAAAATTTTGGAAAATTTTTACAAATTTTGATTTTAATCGACGATCCATGGAATTTTTGCAGAAATATTTTCTTGGGAACCCGAAAATGGTGGCTAGATTTTTTTTTTTCTTTTTCATTGGATACCATAGTTCTTGGGAAAATTTTGGAAAGTAATGAAAATCAAAAAAGTTTTTTGGTCCATTTTGCCCCATACTCAAAAGTCACTACTTTGCTTAGTGATGTTTGAGATTCTCCGCTTCAATTGCACTACGTCAGAGCTGCCTGCTCTGGGACGATAACACGATGCCTAGAGTCACGGCCGAATAGACCGTCTACATTCACAAGGTGCGTTACGTCACTATAACCTACGACAACATCTACGCCAGGGATTTACTCGATAATAATAGTAGCCCATAATGTCCAACGTCAAACTATGACGTTTACTTTCAGAGACTGGAATAATAATAATTTCGTGAACCGATATCGAAGTAATTGTGCAACATTATTTTGTTGGGGTGTTTATTAATTTATCTCGACAAGAGTTGAAAAAAAAAGTAAGTGATAAATCCTTTTTTTTTCAGGATGAAGTACATACGATTTTTTTTTTTGATAAGATTTTTGTGTTTTTTTTCTTGTTACACGTCGACAAATAATTGTTGCAGTTTTTTTAAACAATTTTTTTGACAACTCAGCATTTGCGGATTTTTTTTCTTAAATTAAGATTCGGTCTCGTTTGTGAAGGATTTTTTTGATCGAAAAAGTGAAAAACGCTGTTTTTGACACTATCAAAAAATTCCTTTTTTGATACAATGGAAGAATTTGAATGTCCAAGTGAAATGTTAGTTTGGTCGAATGAAAATAACATTGTATTAATCTGAAAGCTGTAGTTACAAAGTTCCGTAGTAATTTGCGAGGAGAGTGAATACATCTGAGTTCGTGAGTAAACACAATTGAAGTGTGTCGCGCGAGTTTCCCTACCGAGGAATAGATTTCTCCAAGTATAAACTGTACTAAAACAGACGGGGCTATCCACGATATATGGACGGATTATTCCAACCTCTATATATCTCTACAGTAAATACATTACTTCCGATCGACGGAATGGACTCGTGAGATTTCGAGAAAGCTTCCTTTTCATCTATACAGGGTGGTCCACAAAAACTAGCCTCCAAATTAAGGAGCCAAATTCGAAATAAAATAAAAAAACAACTAAAATTAAAATAAAAAGTCTTTCGACATTTTTTTATTTGATAAAATATCAACAAACTCAAACTCTCATTAAACTTCAATTACTCAATGTTTTTTTTTTCAATTTCACACTAATTGGCAAATGCTTATTAACGATTAGTATTTTGATAAGAAATCAGATTGATTCAGTGGAAAAAATGACTTTTTTTTCATGTCGATCGTGATTTTGGTTGGAAAATTGAATTTCCTGAAACTCGGTATACATTTAATGTTGTGTAATTTAAGAGATCTCAAGTTTCGTAATACATTACAGTTAACCCTGTAAACTTGGTTTCTGAAACATACCAAATCAAAGCTGTGACGTGGATGCCGTGAATGAAACGAGTTTGATTCTCTCGAGCGGATTGGTGGCCCGCAATGAGCCCCAGCTCCTTCGGTGTTTCCCACGCATAAAGGCCATCGAAGGAGCTTTCACTTCGGTGGTAGAGCCATCGAATTACATGGTGTTTCCGAACTCTTGGTGCACACAAGACTTTGCCAACAAATATTAAGGGTGCATTATAAATGTTGATATTTGAATGGAGGGAGTTTGCAATAGAGAAAAATTCTAAATGTTGAAGTGTTTTTGTGTTCGATGTCTTGCAACATCGGAAATCATCGAAATTAGATCGGAATCTGAATTAAAAAAAAAAAAACAATAACACTGCGGGGTGAAAAATGGCATAGAAATATTTTCGTTGAAAATCTTACATGGATATTTTCAATTTTACTTTAGCTTCATTTTAACCCCACGAAAAGCTCCAGTTCTGATTTTTAACACAGGGAAGAGGCTCAATATTCATAAAATAGAAAAAAATCAAAGAAGCTCCGGCCATAGCCCCGCGTCTCATTTTCCTCAGTGCTACGCCGTACAAGTTACGGTATCCTCGATAACTTATCCGGCAACGTGCAAGCTTCTTTCTACGATGATAATCTCGGCCGGGGTAGGAATAACCCGCGGAGTCGGCCTCTCGTAATCCCCTGGCGAGCTTAAGGCGTGCTTATGGCTTAGTCCACGAGTTTGGTGACGATAAAGCTGTCGGGTTACTGGAACATTTGCGACTTTTCTTATACCACCCCTTCTTTATCTCTTATTCTTTCTCTCTCTCTCTCTCTCTCTCTCTCTCTCTCTCTCTTTTTGCCTCTATTCTGAAATCTCTTTCCACCAATCTTCATTCTTCCTATTTACTTTCTTTGCATTCCTTATTCTCTCCTCTTGGCCAACAAATTCTCGATACAAAGTTCAAACTTGCTGAAGTTAAACTTTCGAGACAGTTCAGACACTTCTCATTAATTCTCATTAGAACGTGTCATTTATGTATGACGTTTATTATTTTACGTCTTACGGAGTATTACGAACATCGAATCTTTGATTATACAACTCTGCGTTTATTCGAGTGTTTTATATCGATCATTAAAATGTCTCAAAAAAATGTCATCGAATCATCAGAATTCTCCAAATCGCTGTTGCAGTGTTTTAAAGTTCAAATTTTATTTGTTTTGACACTTTTTTTATGGTTACAAGAATAACCAGGGTTTTTTAACTTTTTTTTTTCATAGACAATGGAGACACCGTTACACGAGGACGTCGAATGTAAATCATAACAGAAACGGTTGAATTTCTGTGTGAAAAATTCTCGTGTAACCCGATATTCGGTTTTCTCTTTCCAACCCCTATTTCCGTCGCGAATCTTTTGTTGTTTACCACTCATACAATTTCTCTGCTAAAGTCACGCAACCTGTTATATATTTCATACGAATCGAGCTTCAAATGCGGCTCTTTTATGGAACTCGTGGTCTGCACACGTGACGAAAGGGGAGAATAAACTTTGTGTGCATATGAAGGGCAATTGGTGATAAAATGGCCACTATTTTCATTAAGTATTCTCTGGTTTGTTAATATTTTTCTCAAGAATTTGTTTAGAATTAAGTTATTTCAAAATTGGTGCGAAAATGGCCACTATTTTATTTTGTACTCTTCAGTTTGTTGATATTTTTCACTTTTTTTTGAGTTTATACATAATTCGTGTAGGAATTCCTCGGCTTTTTGATTCAAACATCTACAAAACTTTCTGAAAAAGTTACAGACTTGTCTGCAGCAAAAAATCGAGAAATTTTCGATTAAAGATGAAGAACATTAACAGAAACGGATAAAAAACGTTGTTTTAATTCTAACTAGAGATTTTTCCGATTAGAAAGTTTATAAATAATTGTTGAAAGAGGGAAAATTGTGTTTTACACAAAATGCAGAAAATTGGAAAACTGGTCATGGCGATTTGAAGCCTCAATGGTTTAAATAAACAATCTTGAGTGTACGTTTTGCCTTACCCTGGAAAAGCAACCCCCAGCTTCTAAATTTCCCGCGTACGTGTCACGTGATTACACAAAATTTAAAACGTGGGATACAGGAAACGGAGTTTGCATCGAGAAGTTGCGGGAATGTGTGTAAAGAGTGTGTATGTTTCACCGTGATTTCTCGATATAACGGTGAAACAAATTTACTCAAAGTAAACGACGCAAAAGGGCAGCTCAACAGTCTTATTTAACTTGAACGACTAAACTGAACTAATCCGGGATGAAAATCCTTTGATCATGCTTTCCTTTGCGATCTCGTAACGGATCCTCGAATTAGCCTCGTATTTATTTTCGGTTCTGATTCTCGTATTTGTGTGAAAATCGAGCAGCCAAAAAATTCGAGTTTCGCGACCGAAATTTAAGGGGATCTTGATGAGAATGTAGTTTTTTTGAATTTTTTTACTGAAAACAAGAATTTCTAGAATCGAAAAAAGCCAAAAATTTGCAAAGTGTGGCGATTTTGTTATTTTATTTTCTCGTTGATAACTCGGTGGAAAATTTTAGTGAAAATATCTGTTGAAGGAAAAATTGAAGATAAAATAAAAAAAGTATGTGTGAAAAGTTTCGAGGATTGATAGAAAAAAATAATCACGTTCGTATCCTTAAGAATAGGGATCAGACGTTGATGGATTCGGCATGGGATTTTCTAGCCACGGGAACCACCGTAAGTGCATCGCGTGAAAAAGAGGAAGTGAGGACGTAAAACGCGAGTGGGAGAAAATGGCCGAAGGAGAAAAGGGTTGAGTGGCAGGAGAGAAAAGAGAGTGCAAGTCTGAAAGCTTGCGGATGGTTTTGCCCATAGGGGCGGCGGCAGGGGGTGAAAAGTGCGCGTTTCACCATTAATACATTTGCGCACAGGCGCACGACGATCGCAAATCGTTCGCCGGAACACTTTCGTTCCGATCGATGCCCATTTTTGGTTTTTTAGAGAATTTTGCTCAACCAACAAATCCCTCGTTGCATAGAAAAATGTTGGGTTCATTTTAATGACAAAACAGGAAAAAAATAAATTTTTTCACATTTTCCTTCCCTTAGTAATCATTTTTTTTCATTTGCTTTTGGTGAATAAACAAAATTAATTTTTTGTCGAGTTTTCTTGTCGAGAAATATTCAATTTTTATAATAGTCCCATGCAAATTTTTAAACAATAATTCAATCAACTTCAATCAATCAAATTTTATATTTCTCTAATTTAATTGATTATGATTATTATTGTATTCAATTTTGCACTCAACTATTGTAAAAAGTTAATTAAATTTTAATTTAAAAAAAATCTAATAAACAATCACATTTTCTGTTGTTTTTTTTTTTTTTTTTTTTTTTTTTTCTATTGAAATCCTCTTTGATCCTTGATAAAAATGAATGATCCAGACACATATTTATGTTCCTCTATACGTTGCATACAACGATTACAAAAGTATATATGGATTCCATTTGGACTCGATATGGAATGGAGTCTGGATAGATTCACTCACGTGTATGGATTTAGCGTGTACCACGTGCTATTGAATCCATCCTCGAGTTAATGTACTACTACTTGCTTTTACTCAATGGAATTCGTGATGCCGAGTGATATAACAGAAAAAAGTACGTCTCATCAGATCTCCACCGATTCCACCGTTTTTTCCTCTTACATTATACACTTTCAAGCTTCCAACTGCAATTTTTTTTATCGTCTTTTTTTATTACTTTTTTTTTCTATCAAAGGTTGAGTGCAACGATCGATCAGTTGCCGACATCGTCAAATCGCTGAGAGTTTATGCCACGTCACGCGAATTTCGATTTCATATCTTTGCCCTCGCTCCATCCCCTCTTTTATTATTATTATTATTATTATTATTATCATTATTATTTGTACTTTGATACGATGTACCACTTTAATATTACGGAGATTGCTTTTGCGCTATCAGGATATTTTATTTTTACGATATTGGCATCCGCGAGCTCAATAAATAATATTTATTACACTGCATCACGATATTTTTTCTTTTTTTTTACGATTTGCTAGTATAAACGTAGATTTTGATGTGTAGAAGATTTGTTTATAATAAAATTGATTTTTTCAGTTAAAAAAAGAGCACTTTCCGGTCTGACTATCCGTTAATTATTTATATTTTAATTCACCACGTGCGCAAAGAACACGCTTTTAAAAAATCTTATTTCTTTGTTCAGATAGTTTTATCTTGTATTTTTTTCTTTTTTCATCTAATTTTCACTCTTTTTATTCTCATTGTGCCTCGAATTCTTTTTTCCTCTCGCTCATTTTTCATACATCACGAGTATCAGGAGCGAGAACCGCGAAGCACTTAATTTTTAACCCATTCCAACCGCTTTAACGCCCCGAGAAGAACGGAAGGAAGAAATATTAATATATATATATATTTTATCTCCTGTATAAATCGGACTATCCTTTCGAGGGTGTGTAAAGTTTCAGCACGCAGTGGGGCCAGATGCTCGTACTGTATGACTCTCAGAACATCCTCCGCCTTTCCTTTACTCACAATGCATATTCATTTTATTATTTCCAGCTTTCCATCCTCGACACCCTTGTCCATGCTTCTCATTTCGTATCTTTTCTCTTCTTGTATTCTGTTGTATTGTTTTAATATTCATTTAAGACATTTTTGAACACAAATCTCATCATTAGTTTCATTTTTTTTAAACAATTTACTTTTGGGCATGGAATTAAATTGACCATTTTTATGAATTTATAACTTTTCGACTGATTTCATTTATAACATTTTTTGATCCTTTGAAAACATCAAACTGAATCTTTTTTCAACATTTTTCCACTGAAAATAATATCGTATTTTAAAATTAAAAAAAAGAAAGCTCTTATACATCAATTTTACACTAAAAACGTCCTTAAATTGTCGTTTAAAAAAATTCTTCATGATCGCATTTAGTAAATCGATGATTTTGCTCCGTTTCTATAATTAACTAAAAACAAGTTCGTTTTGGAAATTTTTTACTGACCAATTTCAAAGGTTGGTTTCTTATCCTCGATTTCAACGACTCCATGATGTTTTTTTTTCACTTTATCAAAGTGTAAAATGTCAAAAAAAGGTAAATTTTTTGTTGAAACGTCCTGTACAGTTAAAAAGCATATGGAGCTGGGTAGCGATGAGTTCTCTCACCGTTATTCTCTCACAAGCAGTTGTACCGGTCCAAGTTATTTTCCAAGACGGAAGAAGGGCGTGAGTGGAAAGCTCAGTCTATGTTGCGGGTTGCGAGGCTTCTCTTTCCATCAGAAATATGTATATGCGCTTTGCTTCTGCGACTTCATTTCAAGCGGCACAACGTCCGCCGTTGTACACGAAAAACAAACACGCAGAAGAAGCTTTCACGAGTGGCTGCGTCTTTCCAGTACTCGTTCCTCTATTCATCCCTCTCTTCCGCTTCTTATTTCTCCTTTTTTTCATTTTTTTCATTTTTTTTTACTTTTTCTCACTGTTTTCTGTCGTCTCGGTGTTGTTTCACGGTGGCGAGCCCCGCACTCGTATCTTACGAACAATCCTCACCTCCACCAAATCACCTTTTATGCTTTTTTACAAAATAAAAACATACCTCGGAGATGAAACCAAGCCCTGAGCTTATGGTTTTTCTTTACTTGTAAAAACGCAGGTATATTATAAATGTTTACGACGAGCCTGTGACATTTTTTCAAGTCCTATTTTATTTCAAAGATTCTCTTAAACGGAAGGTGATTTTTGCGAATTTTTTGTAGGGAAAATATTCAAAATTTCGGATTGGGGTTTGGACCAAACGAAAGTTTACACATTCAAGAATGGGTTCAATTTTTTTTATTAAAAAATATCAAAAATTTATAAAGATATCGCGTGCTCTTTGGAGCGCCGTAAAAGAATCTTCTTACACGGTACCCCCTGCCGTTTGTTCAAAAATCGTCTGAAGAAAAAAAACCAAAAAGATTATTAATTTCAAAAATTTATCCTCGTAAGAAGAAAAATGTGATTGGAAATCATTGAACGAGCTGCAGCCACGGTTTATAATCCGGGGGAGGAATTTTTCGAGGGTAAAGTTGAAGAGGGCTCGCTGACCAGGATATTGCGACAGGATTTCAGGCACAAAAAAATCTTCGATTGGAATCGCGAAGGAGTATAAAAAAACGTAATATATAAAAAAGTTAGATGGTCGGATTGAGCGTCAAATGTAAACACGAGTTTGCACTCGTGCGCCGAAGCGAAAATAAATGGGGAGGATATAAATGGGAATGGAGAAGAAAAGAGAGAAAAGGAGCAGGGAGAGGGGAAAGAGAGTGAGGATCAAGTAGCCTCTGGGTCACGGAACTATTCGAGGATATAAAGAGATTTCGTACGATGAAGACGTAGAACTCGAGAAATGAGAAACCGAGCGGACTTACTCCTCCAGGGATTTTCAGAAATAAGCAAACGATCGATTGCTTTTCATTTTAGTGAATTTATGTGGCTGTGATACTCTGTCCCAAATCAATAGACCCTGCAAACTTCATCTTTTCAGATTTGGTCCAGTATCATTTCTATTTTTATTTTTATTTTATTTTATTTTCTTTTTTACAGAAACTTGAAGAAAATTGTGATAAGGAACATCCAAAAAGATGAAAAATGATTTCTTCCAATTTTTCAATTAATTTGTAGTGATGATTACGGATTTAAAAAAAATTACTGATCGATTGGCCAATATTTTTCGAGTCTTTTGGCAAATGGCGCTATTTTGTTTCCCTTATTCTTTTTTTTGTCGAAGAAAATTCACGATGTCTAAGATTGCACCAAGAAAAGAATCTCGTGTCGTACGAATTAGTTACATAATTTTTTTAAATTCACTCAATGTTTTTCTTTAATTTTACGATCACGTATTTTTGAATTGAACATAAATGAGGAACGGATGTTACAATAAATATCCTGATTAAACAACTCGTATGTACGTTACTTGGTGTAAAAAAAAAAAAAAAAAAAAAAAGTAATAATAATGTTAAAAAACATTGCGATAGGTGAAGAAAAAAGAAAAAGTAAATGTCTCGCGCCCTATCGGGCAAGCGTGGGCGGTCTCTTTGGCTTTTTCCACCTCGGTTGGCATGGAACGAACGGTGTGTATGCAAATGCAGGATCGTTACGCCGGGGCTGATGCCAGAGCATTTCGCGAGCAGCTACAGAACGAGAGTTCTGAAGCAAACGAGAAGGCGGGAGGCTACGCGTACAGTCATATCCCTCGTTATTTTACTCTTTTTTCTTTTTTTTTTTCATCAACCCCCTGAATTCGAATTTTCATTAACTACGATTGTTTCTTATCTCCGAATAGTTTACGATTTTTTGTTGTTTTGAATAATACACCAGTGAAGAAGTAAATTTTACTTTTTTTTTTCGTTCAAATTTTCTTGGGAAACTAACGTTTATTGATTCTTTAAAAACATGTAGATCGACATTATTTCGAAGAATATTTAAAAAAATGATAAACTTTTGACAGATTTCTTTAAAGTTCTTTTTTTCAATGTTCATTGCAAAAGATTATCTTGAAAGGAATTAAAATAAACCTCAAAAGCATTTAAACTGAAAAATGATGGTCGAAAATGACATTTTAGATTAAAATTTCTCTCAGAATATTGAAGTTAATTTTTTTAATTAAAAAAAAAATCATAATTTTCGTGAATAGAATAAAAATGAGTCAAATAAGAGAGATTGTACTGTAAACATATACGATACGAAAGTTTTTGACCCACATTCATGAAAGTGTGGATCAGAGGTATGGTTCGGAGACAGAGAATAAGAGAGGAAAAGGGGGAGGCATGGAAGAGGGTGAAGTAGCGTGGAACCAAGCCTTTTTTTGTAGGTTGCCACAGGGGATATAAAAAGGAAAAAAGAAAAAGATGAAAGAAGAGAGAATTTCGATATGGTCTCGTTGAACCAACGTGTGTATTACCTTCGCGCAGGATTTCGACCAAAACGTACATTCGCTATTGCAATATTGTTAAAAGAGAATTACAATAAAACCGAGTGTCGAACATTCCATGCACTGCAACGTACAGGAAAATTTGGAAATACTATACGAACGGACTCTCTGCTCATAGTCGTTGAACTTTTCGACTTTTTTTAGTTGTTATTGATACGATCTCCGAATTTCTAAGCTTTGCTAACTTTTATTTTACGGATTTCGTTACATTTTTCTTCATAAAAATCGTAATTAACAACGAAGTTTAGAAACAGGAATTTTCGAAAGACTCAAAAAAAAAAGTTCAACCTTGTGGACGCATTAACAATGTTTTATTATTTTTACAAGGCCATTTTATAAGCTGAGCGGTCACCCAACAAAGTATTGTCCTCACCCTCGACTGATAAACTTGTGTTGATCGTCGAAGCAATAGAATTTCTCTTCTTATCAGTAAATTTAATTATCTGACGTAACCACAAATAATAATTATAAACAAAAATGAAGAATGTAAAATCTTCCAATGTAAAAAGGACATTATAAATGATAAATAATTTTTTTTACATCAAATTTAATCATATTGTCAAAACTCTAAATGTATCATGTCAATAAAATGATTGTTTTTTCATTTTTTTAAAGTCTAAAATGCAATAACGACCCGGATGATCATTGAATATCACTATATATGTTTACCGTATCCACGTGTACGTGTGTGTTGATGTATCGGGATGGGATGGGGATCGTTATGCCTAGGAGATCTGTAGGTAAAAGCTTTTGAGTAAACCTCTCTGCTTCTCTTTCCCTCTGTCCCTCATCTTTCCATCTGTTTTGATAGAAATGGGAGTTACGAGGGAGGGGGAGAGATAGAGGAGAGGATGCGATGCAGTGAATAGGAGTGAAATCTTCGTTTAATACTTGCACACATGCTTAAATTTATATATATATATATATGTATTTATTATGGAAAGACATATAGTGGACTTTGGCTCGTAAAATTCTTTGGCAGCTCGTAAAGTTCGAACGCAGGGCATATCGCCGCAAAACGACGTTGCAGGATATTCCGCAGTGAAATCTATCAGGACGAAATATCCTGGGGAATGTGTGCACTTCGCGCTTAATCTTCTTTCTCACTCGCTCACATTCTTCGCTTTTGGTTGTTCGGTCGAAAAAGGTGAGAGGCCTTTGGTGGACTTTTTACCGAATCGTAAAACCTTGAATCTTGTGTACATTTTTGGCTCGTATTACTGTATCTCCACGAAGATATGGAGGAGACTGTATGACATTGAAGAATTTGCCAACTTCACTCCGCGAAGCTACTGCGTACGTCGTCGCAACGAGAATCTGAGACTCTCGTAAACTCCGGGTACTCCAATTCACACGATTTTTTATTTGCCTACATCTTCCCTCTTTTTTTTACTAATTTTTTCAATTCAAACATTGCTTCATTTACATGTTCCCGTGTTACGACCTTTTTTTTTACAGCTTTTCACTCTATTCTCCAGGATTTCTTAGTGTTTTAAAGATTTATGCAGTTTTTCCAAATCTATTTATTTCTCTAAGACACTATTCGAGATTCCTACAAATTCATCCAGGAAATAACAGTTATTCCATTACTCAGGAACCTTGGAATGATTCGTATTTTCATACACAGCTACCAGTCATGGTTTGAGACTAAATTTGATGCACATTGCATAATAATTTATATCACAAGTACAGAGAAGGAGAGAAAGAGAGAAAGAGAGAGAGAGAGAAAGAGAGAGAGAGAGAGAGAGAAAGAGGTAATATCAATAGTGGCTGGAAGCTCGACGTGTCTTCATTAGGCTTTCTATTTGCTCAAGATGCGAGCAAAGGTAGAGCGCTTGGTAGAACTTCGTGATACAGAGGTTTAACATTTTAGTACATGATCCATCCTCCTACCTTGTTAAAACGCTGATAAGTAAACACTTTAAACTCGGACTGCTTCGGTAAGCATCTTCCTTGCCGAAGCTTCCAGTTCCTAGCTCCTTTTTTTTCTTTTTATTTCTACCTTTCTATATGTATAAACCGAAAGCAACGTTTAGTTTAAGTAAAGCGAATATATATAAAGCGTCGCTTATATACCAGCGAGTTGTCATAAATTCTTCGAGCGGAAATAGAATAAAAGCTTTCGCTCGTCCTCTGGAGGTTTTGTCGCAAAAGATGACCCAACTTTAAGTTTAAAAGTACAAATTCTCTTTTTCTCTTATCGTCGGATGTGTTGGCAATTATGAGAAATTGACGTTTTGTAAAATTTGGCAATTTTCCATATTTGCCACTACGTATTTTAACAAATTTAGTATTTTTTTATCTACAAAGTAGACGAATTATAAAAAAAGTGTCACTTTTATTACGAGGTGAAAATAATTCTATGGGAATATGGCTGAGAATTTAAATTTTTTATAAAATTATTGCTCTGGTAGTTGAGCAAGAGCTCGGGGAGATGTACCAAGAGATGGTTGCTTCGCTTCGTAGCCAAAGCTTGTCGTAGATACGCTTTGCATGTATTCAAAGCGTACCCAGTGGTCGTAACTCGCTGTAGTAGACTGAAGAATACGATCCTGCTGGGAAAATGGTTCTTCTCTGCTTTCGTATTCAATGAACATGCCTTTATGTATATATTGAATAGAATATACATAACTATACATATGCATGCACAATATAACGTTACAGAGTATCTCGAACGAAGTAGATCAAATAAAAGGTCTCCGAAAACTCAATTCCAAAAATTTTAATATCTTGTCGTTTTGATTAACTTAAGCTTGTAACGTTGTTCGGAATTCTTTTTTACTTTTAGAATGTTTTCGTGATAGAATAAATTTCAATCCATTTTGCTTCGTTGAATAAAAAAATATTTGAAAAAATAGAATGAAAATATTCAAAACGTCAAAACGATTTTCTACAGAATTTTTCAAATTTTCGAAAACATACTCAAGACCAAATTAACAGAAAAGTTAATTTTTAGCGAGACTTCTCCTTCAACAAAATCGAACTAATAAAAATAATAATGAAAAATTTATGTTTTAATTACTTTAACCGTGACTTCCTTTTTGTCACAGTGACAATTATAAAATTTGATCAAGAGCAAGTGAACCATTTTGTCGAAGCAACCTTTTCCTTTGGCCTTTAAAAAAAAATTATTTTATTTCTTTACCATGAAAAAAACACTACTCTTTATGGAAGAACGATCATCACGAACGAGAGAAGTCTTCGTGCAGAGTAAAAAAAAATAAAAAAATACTGAGGGACAGAAAAAAAAACATCGCAAGAGTCACGAAAGCCCTTTTTCGTTTCATCCAGACGCATTTTTATTCTTTCGCTCTTTCTCGACGTTGGTTATAAATGCCTTTTTCTACCAAGTTCCTGAGAACCCTTGGTCTTCCCACGACGACAGCTGCTTCGCTCTGTTGTTGCAGTTAATACGTTTCTATTGTACTCACATCGTCACGTGTACCCACAAAACTATACTTTATTTTATTTTTTATTTTTTATTTATTTTTTCACATTTATTTAGTCATTTATTTTTTATTTGGTCGACGTGAAACCACGTCACAGCTTTTTATTTTCCAACTTTTTCTTCACCACTTTCGACCCCCAACCGGTAACAGGTTGCTTTCTTCGCGAGCTTTTGACATTCGAGCATCGTTTCCCGCTTGGATTCCTTTTTGCCACACGTGAATTGTGCTTTATTTATTCTTAATTTTTCTCAAGAGAACATTTTCTTGCAAAAAAAAATATGTAGACCACTTCCATGATTTGATTTAAAAAAACATGATTTTATTTAGTCCTGGAATCGATTTTTTGGAACTCACATTTTGTAATTATAAATTTGAGAATTACAAATTTCGAAAAACACGTTTTAAAGAATTTTCATAAAAATTAGGGAATCATGGGGCAAAATGGACCAGCCAAGATATTTTATTTTTGGGGCAAAGTGGACTCTTCCAAAAATGAAGGAATATCGAATTTTGGAAATATTTTTCTGAACTCGGATTAATTGAAATCGTTATTTGTGAATAAACTTTGCATCGCGTGCACTCGATAGCGGAAATTTGGATTTTTTTGTTTGCCAACAGTTCACGTTTTGCTGCATCTGTTTTTTTTCCTTTTCATTTATTTCTCCATAAACTTTATCCTCCTTTTTCTCTTTCGAGCTCCGAACCGGCGTACATCCTGTTTAACAAAATAAATTTAAAGCTGCGGGTGACTGACGAATCGTGAAGGTGAAAGATGCGTGACCAGCTTGATAAGAAATAAGTTAAATGCTTGGCAACGAAAAACCGAGGTGAAAATCGATCTCGAGTTGGCCGGTATACGAGGTCCGGAAATGAGAAACGTGAAGGAAGACGAGATTGTGGTTATTTGATCTGACGAAATGCCTACCGACTGACGTATCTCGCGTGCTTCTGTTTAAACGAATCTGTACAGTTATACGTTCACGAAGATCGTGAGAACGATTATGGGAAAGGAAAATATTTCATTTGAAAAATGGATGATAAAAAAATCTTGAAAACTGAATTAAAATAACCGGGATCGCGTGAATGTCTGACTTAAACGGGAATGTACTACTTGATTTTTGCTCGAGGCTTTAAAACGATCATTTTTCATAATAAATCAATTTTTTTAAAATTATTCTTTCCTCGATAAGAACAAATGTGAGAGAAATTTTGGTCGAACAGTCAATATGACTTTTGTTGCTGAATAATTTCTTTTTGCAACTCGTTTGTTGAACAAAACAAAGCAACAAAAAAGGACCTTTCGTGCTTAATCCAACTACATATTAATTTTTTTTTCACACTCGATTCTTTCTTGCAATATTCCTATTATTATCATTATTATTTTCTTCTGTACTCTGGTGAAAACAATGGGAACTGACTCCCGGCCATATTCCCTAACTGGGTTGAGAGTCAGCATGAACTTTTAGTTAATTAGTGGCAACTGTTCAGACGCAAAGAAAATGAAGGGAGAAGGCAAAAGGTATACATGTTGGTACTCTATTTATGTATATAAGTATATAATCTGATGACACATACAAATATACACGATGTTTAACGAAAATACATACGAAATAAGATATAAATTCATGTAAAAATATGGGGCATTCCATGCCAACTCAGCCACTCCGGAACCTTTGGTTTTTTGATTTCGTTCAACATTTTTTAAGTTGCTATACCCACTGAAAAGAGTTCTTGATTTTTTTTCAGAATTTTTTGTCGATCGGGTAAGAATTTATGATTTTTTTTTTAGTGAAATTTTTTTGGTTTTTCTGCAACTTGCTGAAAAATGGACCAAATTGAGTTTTTTTTTAAATTCAGGAGATTTTTCTGTTTTTTTTTGAGGTATTTTAAAAAAAAATTTCAACCTGTCAAATTTTTGGCAGGTTGAAGTAGAAAATCATTGATTTTAAGCGTATAATATTTTTTTTCGTAATTTTGAAGAAAAATCTATAGAACTTTTTCTACAATTACGCACTGGTGCTCAGAGCGAAATGTTCTAATCGTGGAAAAGAGAAACAGAAAAGATTCCTCTCTAATCTGAAACTGACGTAACTTTCAGTGCCATCGTCAGGAAACTGGTAATTTTCCTTCCTGTTCTGTGCTCTCTTGCTTTCTACCTCTTTTTCTTCCCTTTTCCCGTTGCTCGTGACTCCGTTTAGTTTTAATTTGAGTTTTTGTATTTACTTTTTTTTTCAACTTAGACAAAAGTTGCAGAGAATTTTCCAATTAAAATATTACGATTTTAAAAATATTGATCGAGAGACTCGTAGGTTTTGCAATTTTCACTCTTCACCTATCGTTTTATTAGAAGAAAATGTAAATTTCTTTATTTTTTTTTTTTACGAAATTTAGTGCAACGAGGATATTGCATCCGATTTGGAAAACTATCAAAACAATTCTGTCTGCTAAAAATGCGAATCGATTTTTTTTTTTCTTTTTAAACACGGACATGCGTACGAATATGTGTGTGTAATGGCGAATGAGAGACGAAACTGAAAATGCAGAGGTAGGATATTCAGCTCGTAAATCCATTTTGTGAATTTTATCGTGCAGGGATATCGTGCACTCGAACTTGACTCTCTCTCTCTCTCTCCCTCTCTCTCTCTCTTTTTCCATATCCACGAATCCGGCAAAGGTTCACATATTCAACTTGGAAAATTTTCTTCCCCCACCACCGACTCCATGGGATATTCGCTCAACCTTATCGCAAATGGGATATTGGCCGTTCGAGCTTTTCTGGGCGTATGAATTATTCGAATTTCTTCATCAGCAGAGCGTGAAATTGAAAGATCTGTCGCGTATTCAACGACTTACGTTTAATTGACGGTTCATACTCCCTTATGATTGAAGAATAGCTCGAGAGACAGAAAGACAGGCGAAAAGAGGGAGAAAGAAAGAGAGAAAGAGAGAGAGAGAGAGAGAAAATGGAGTACAGAAAAAACTTTGTGTACGTCGGAAACTTAGCAGCATATTAATCGAATCTTAAATATCTCGATAATTAATTAAGGAATTAGAATGTTTTTGAAATAAGAATAAAAAAACTGAATATTAATTATTATTTTCTTAGTTAATTCTTCAAATTCATGACATCATTGACAAGTTGCACGAAACCGTTTAATTAATTATCCAAATAAAAATGCAAAAATTGTCCACATTTTTTGAGCAGATGACGCGAACATAATTTTTCAAAGAAACGCGATATACCGAAGTAGATTATGGAAAAATGTGAGAAAAAGCTGTAAAATGTATTAAATTCTTACGACTGGTATAAAATAATGAATAAATCGCAACAAGAAGAGACTTTTTTAAAAACGAGAGAGATTTAAAAATAATAAAATACTTAATGTCGTTACGTTAACGAGGCAGAGAGTTTATCTCCAACGAGATTTTTTAAACCCACAGAGTGTGGAACAAATCCTTGGCCGTTTTGGTTGAATAGAGAGTGCACCTGTTTTTTTTTTAACTTTATTTTTTTTTTTTTTTTATCACGGTAAAAAAGTCAAGAGGTTTTTCACTATAACAAGAGGAATTTTAGAACAGGGCGTCACAGAGTCATATGCTCAAATTTCTGCGCACACACCAACGCAAAAAATACACACACACACACACACAAATGTGTGCATCTTTCGTTCCCAACCTTTGTTTTCACGATTTTTTCAGCTGCTTTTCCCTTTCATCTTTTCCGTCACCCCTTCTTTCTCTCTTTTCGTATTTTTTTTTTTTTCAATTTTTTTTTCGTCTCTACTATTTATTCCCCTTTCTCTTCTCCTTTTCTCTTTGTCCATTCAGTTTTCAATGGTGTGGCAAAAGCTCGCGAAGCAACGTTATCCCGTGACACACGAAAACAGAAGAAGAGAAAAAAGCAACGAAGCTTAGTCGTTTAGCCAACCGCGAAACTGTTTTCCTCGGCGCACACACACACACACACACAAAATTGCACTTGCATCTCACCTTTTACTTCATCACTATGTCTTTCCCTTTTCCTACAACGAAAAGAGACGACTCCAACGTTTGCTCGTTGCCATTGCCACCTCCGCCGCCACAGTCGCGAGCTTGAAATATGAAACTGCGGCAATATGCAGTAAAGAGCCACGAATATTACCATCCTAATGTTTGAAGCAGCTACTGTTACGCCTCTCTTTCTCTTTACCCTTCCCCCCCCCCCCCCCCTCCCCTTCTTCCTCCTTCGCGCTTTTGCTCTTTCTCTCTCTCGTTTTCTCTCCTTTTGCCAATTACCTACGATTTAAACGGCCTCGTTTGTAAAAACAGAATTTACATAACTACTGTTTATTTCAAAATCAAAATCTTGACCCATCACTTCATGGTAAGAACTCTTTTTTCTTCCTGGTCACTATCAGAAAAATTGATTTCTTGGCAAAAAAGGCGAAGATGAGTGACGAACGATGACGTGACGGTTGAAAAAGGCTGATTAAAAATTTCGGAAATTTAATTGTTATTTTTATTTGTCAAAATTCTTTCGATTTAAAAGGATTTCGGGGACTGAGATTTTTCGATTTAAATCTTGCTTTTTAAGGATCGGAAAAATTCGATAATTTAGTCCAAGCTAAAAGTTTATTTGGGAATTTATAAACAGCAGAGTATTTGTATTTTTTTTCCTCAAGTGAAGATTTTATTTGTAAATATCGAAATTTAAGAAAATCGTGTTCTTATAAAAATAATTAAACACAAATTTTCAGCATAAAATAGAAAATTTGATATAGTTTTGATTTCCATTCGATTTTTTTTTTTTTTTAATTACTTAAAATGTGTAAAGTTGGAAAATATTAATTAGAGGGTTTTTATTTTATTTTTTTCAGGTGTCAGAAACGCTGGGAAGATCCGACGAGCCATGGGTTTTACCTTAAGATCCTGGTAACACTGGGAAAAAGGTGAGTAAAAAAGTTTAAGGCGAAAGCAATAGCTCCGGCTGTTGTCTCTCGAAAGTAGAAAAGGGGAAATAAGAAAAGGTGGGATCGAGGGAGAAAATACTCGGGACTGGAAGCCCGTTGTTCACGAAATTCAACTTCGTACGCTATCACAAACTTTTCTGTACTTCACCACTCTCGAGATAGTTATCGCGTTACGGCGATGTAGGACTCAACGACCTAGAGTTTTGTTAGGGAGACATTTGCCAAATTTATTTGCTGGCTCCATTGTCACTGGAGAAAATTGACAAAAATTCTTTTTTTTTAAATAATTTTTCATTTTCCAATAATTCAGACGCCAAAAATTCTTTCTTTGCTTCAAAAAATAGGCTTTTCAATCTTTTGGGACATTATTTTCGAGGTCCTGAGAGTAAATTTCAAATAAAAAAATTAATTTTCCGAAAATTTTAGGGTGGCCTAAGGCATTAAATTAACTTTTCATTGAATGACAGTTGCCCGGTCATTGGGACAAGGTAAAAAATAGTAAAAAGTGAATTCTGAGTACGGATGATGCTCGTAACCTATTTGTCATGTACATTTTTTGGGATTATTATATAACTATATATTTGGTAAAACAAAAGACGAAGCCTGAGGCCCGTTTGAACGAGGCCATGGAACGGAGTAAAGACTCAAGGACTAAAGGAGAGTCGAATGGAAAGAGAATAAAGCGTAGAAAGAAATGCTCTCTCGTTGACACACACACACACACACACGCAGAATGTGTAGGTAGGTGGCAAAAGAGGTTGGTATTCTCGTAAAACTTCAAAGAGAACTCGAATGCCACGAGGAAAAACGAGTAGTTTGAGAGAAAAAAGAAGATAAGAGAGATGAGAGGAATGAGGTGGCAAAACGCAAGCGCCCTCTGTCCATCGGGGCGTAAGTAAAGCGTTTCCAATCAACCAAGAGAGCGTTTCTTTGGGGTTGGTGCACTGACGGAAAGTGGTGCGCAACGCTGATTTTGCATCTGAAGAAAGTGTCTGAATGTGGGAGATAAAAAAATAATGTTTTTTCGCGCTCTTGCAAGTTGAAGTAAAAAGTCTATGATTCAAAGTGACGAATAAAAGAGAGAGAGAGAGAGAGAGAGAGAGAGAGAGAGAGAGAGAGAGAGAGAGAGAGTCAAAAGTAAATATACGTTCGATTCAGAAGTTTCAAAAGAATAAGAAATAAATCGATTTTTCAGCAGGAATAACGACGACTTAATGACATTTTTTTAACTTCTGGAGTCATGTGAAATCGAACATACGTTAAATCCGTTAGTTTGATGGACAGAAAAAAAGCTTTCACAGGTTAAAAAGCTTGAGGAAAAAAGCTGTCAAAAAATTTAAGCTTTTAGTGTCCCGAGCGTTTTATTTGCTCGCGTCATAAAAAAAGTTTTCAAAAATGGACCAAAATATTGATAAAAAAATTATAAATCATTCTAGAAGACGATTTGGAAAACTTATTTAAAAAAAATTACTCTTTTTCGCATTCTTCGCTGTTGAAAAAAAAAAAAAATCAAATGAATGACACGAAAGAGAAAACGGTTAAAATATGCACGACTTTTGCTGGATTTTTCTCATGGGACTCATGGGACATTGTAAGTATTTGTTTTTTTTTTTTTTTTTTTTTTTTTTTTTTTTTCGTAACACAGTGAATGTTTCTTGAAGTCAATTAAATCTGTAATAAAAAGTCCATTATCCAAGCGGTTGTTTTTTTTTGCTCGATCTTTATATCTGGTAGGAGTTTTATGGAGATGAGAGAAACGTGATGAAGCAGAAGATGAGAGCGGATATAAGGTGAAATTAGTTGGAGAGAGAGATGAGACATGGGGGAATCTGCGGTGTGGTTTAGTTGCCACAGGGCCCATCATCCTTTTCTCGTCGCTTCTGTGCCCGCAGCCTTGATGAGCTTTCTTGCGACACACAAGCTAGCACAGACCATCAGCATCAGCACAGCAAACTTTTACCTAACGACATTAAAATGCGCTCTAGGAACTTTTGGCCCCTGGACGAATATTTACTGCCGGTTTTGCTGGACCGACAAAAACTATATTCTACGTTATATATTTATGTATGTACTTAGTACGTAAAGGAAATTGCATACAATGCTTTTAAAATGCTTGGATACAAAGATGGAGAGCCATTCATTTGAGGCTAAATTTTACAAGCCACGCATTAAAGTTTCTATCGTTAGATCGTTTCATTACGATTTTGTTAGAAATTTGGAAAAAATCTTCTCTAATGTCACATGCACGTGTGTAATAAATTTTCGAAGCCTTTACCGAGCGGAACGTTCAGATATTTATTGGAAAAAATGACAATTTTCGGTAGTCTCTTGGAAGAGCTCGTGTTAAAAGTTGCATTTTTATCGAAAAATATTTTGGCTCCTACGTGGCGAAGCGTTCTGAAACTTTGCACACATTTTTATGCAACATCGAAGAAGCTACATTTTGATTTTCAAAAAAATCTAAAGAAAAAAATGTTGGCAATTTTTGTAATTTTACAGCAAGTAGATATGACCTTGGATGACCTTGAATTTGGAGTATTTTGTTCTTTAGTCAATTTACAACAACTTTTCTCTATTAACTTTTGCCCGCAAACCATTTTGTATGTGAGAAAAACTGAAAAACGATTTTTGGAAATGAATTTGACGAAAAAATGGTTCCGAAAGTTTAATCTTCAAGTGAAATATTTTTTTTGAAAATTTACAAGTGTCAAAATTTCAAAAAAATCTCTCATCTTAACCGAAGAGTTAACTTTTGTACGTGATCGTGGCGAGACTATTATCTCGACTGATACAGTCATTTTAAGGAAAAATAGAATAAAAATGTAGTGTGGATTGGAGATTTTACGAATTCGGCGCATGGATCGTCTCATGGACTATTTTTCGTCCAAAAAGTTAGTTTAACAGTCTTTTTTTTTTTTTTTTTTTCCACCCAAACTCGTACAGGAATCAAAGGAAGAAACGGAACTTGGCGTAGTGGAATACGAGTTTGTGAGTGGGTTGTCTGGCGTTCCGCCCGAAGCTTTCCCAACTGATATCATATCCGATATACTCGTTTTCCACAGGGCTCGATGGCAAACGGAAACGAGGCACACATCGATGCTTCGTTTCGTACACCAACCAACCCCATCACCGTATAAATTGCTTGTAAAAAATCCCACATGTACCTTCCCACGTATCAAGCTTTTGTCGTCAATATTACACGAGTCAAAAAAAATTTCAAACTCCTGTTGTAGTTTTCAAAAATCTTTACTGAGGAAATTTACTCACCCAAAAAAATGGTTTAATTGGTATGGAACAAAGTTTTATATCTTAACGTGGGGAATAAGATTTTCGAAGAACTCTCACTTCATTGTTTAGCGATTATTATTATTATTTTTATTTATTAATTTTTATTTATTATCATTTTTTATTTGATTTATTTGATTTTATTTATTATTATTATTATTTTTTCATATCATTGTCCCTGAGACATTTATAAATGTAAAGAAAATTCGAACAATCATTAAAAATAGTTGAGTTTTATTTCTTTTTGTGATCAAAATTAATTACTATCAAAATACACTCGAAAAAATTGGACGAAATTCTTTCAAAATATTTCGTGCGGTGGTTTTTGTTTCGAAAAATATGACGAAAGGAGGAGAGCAGCTCAAAAACCATCGTCTAATAAATTTAGAGTCAATATGAAGTAAAAAAAAAAGGTATGGTTCAAAGGTAACACGATGAAAAGATTGTTAAACAGGGAAAATAAGCACATCGTGAGAGTAAGTACGAATGTGTTGAGAATCGAGGTTGGACTGTGCGAGCTGAACGACGATTTGGTTTCGCGCTACAGGCAAGTTGCATACAAAAGTTGGGCGTGGTTGTAGGTGGTTTGTTGAATGTGCAGCGAGAGAGTATTGCTCCGCAGACTTTTTCTCAATTCTGGGTGAAAAGGCCTCGAAAAAAAAAAAAAAATGGAGCAAAAATGTAAAATGCTTCCAACGGAATTGAGAGTCAGTCAGTCAAATCGCTAAAATGGGAAATGCAGATACTTAGAGAGTAAAAAAAAAAAAAAAACTAGTGAATCTCATAGTCGCAGATCGGGAAAAAAATTGAGGGGCAAATGAAAGAGAGCAAAAGAGGGGAAAACGAGCGTGTAAGAGGAATGAGGAAAAAAAATAAACTAAGAAAAGAAAGAATAAAAAAAATGGAAAAAAAAAATTATAAAAAAAAACGTTGTGTGTTACTGTTGGCAGCAAAGTTCTCGTCTTCCGTTTACGACCTCATTCAAATCCCTGTCTCACGGAATTTCTTCACATTTTTCACTCTGTCGCTCACATTTTATGTTCATTCCTCGGGGCTTTTCGGCTCGAGAACTGTCCCACCGAGTAAATGAGATGTAGCTTCACTTTCGTATCTACTTTATATATACATAGGTATATATATATATTTATATATTAAAATATATTATATATGCATCATCCTCTTGACATATCATAAATTATTTGCAGCTTTATGTTTCCCTCTGCGAATAAGTCTTTGCGCAATATTATATACAACGCCTCAAACAAAACAGCTGTAGAATTATTTTGGATTAGTTAAATGTGCGCTCACGTTTCCTCAGATTTGTTGCTCGAAAATTGGTTTTCCGGGGGGAAACATTAATCGTTATTTTAAAAAAATCAATTCTCTTCGGAGATTAAAAAGATAATGATGAGAAAAAATTATCGTCGCTTAAGTTTATCGAAAGAGGAGAGTGAAAATTTTGAAATGAATCGATGCAGTATTTTTCGAAAAATGTTGATGACCAATCAATTGTTTTTTTTTTTTTTTTTTAACTATCGGACACGGTAAAAATTGTAGAGGAGGGAAAAACAAATATATCGAAAAATACAGTGTGAGAAAGAAACGACGTGGAATTGACCCGCAGGAAAGAATTTCATTGGCACGCCAGGAGCTTACCTATTTTCAATTCTTGTCGTGTGGCACTACGGCAAAGTTTTTTCAAGCAAAACAAAGAGAAAAATGAAGAAAAAACATAGAAAACAAAAGCAGGATAAGAGAAAGAGAGAGAGAGAGAGAGAAAGAGGCGTGACTATGGCCATTTAAAGCTTTGAAAAGCGTTTTTCTTTGCTGGCTAAAGCTCTTGCCTATAGCGAAAGACCTATGGGAGCTGTCAGTGGCATAGGAAAACACGAAAGAAAAAAGGAGCGCGATAAAAGAGTAACATACAAAGAAAAAGGGTAAAAAGGTATTTTCGAGACGATAACTAAAAGAACTAAATCGGAGCGTGTATGATACAAAGTGTCAATCAACGACAGGCAAATTCGACACTGTATCGATATAGAAGCAGTTTACATTTTGTTGTTCAAAGGCTTAAGCTTCGTGGAACGAATTTTGAAAGGAAATCGACAAATTTTTTTCATTTTTATTGACATTGTCATATTTAAAAAAAAAAAAAAAAAATTCGATAGGGATGCATTGACAGATGTCACGTGACTGCATTTGGCAGAATTTCTTTTGTCAATAATTTAATTGTTTTATCATTATTATTGTTTTGAAAATAATTCCAGTCCAAAAAAAAACAAAATGGACGATTCTTTCAGTGTTTATAAGCGAAAAAAATGAGGTTAAGTTTAAAATAGTTTCATCGAACTGTAAACTAGTTCGCAGAAAATAATCCATACGTCATGTTGGTATATATTTATGGATGCACGCAGGAATGCTGTGTATTATATTATGAAGTGAGGAGCTTTTTTTCGCGAGGAAAAAATGGAAAAAGAGGTCCCGGACTTTGAGAGCGTCTCATGAATAATTCATACGTTCTGGGGGGATCGAGGTGCGAGAGGGAGAGAGACGGGGGGGGGGAGAGTGGAAGGAAAAATGGGAAAAAAAATTGAGAGAGGCCAGAGAGGAGAGGATTTTTCATGAAACAAATGAAAAATAATGGAATCGAAGTAAAAGTGCGGCGATACATTTGCCATTATTTTCACGTAGGATAAAGTAAGACAAAAAAAAGAAGCAAAAAAACGTCTTTTTTTCTATGTATCCTCCGAAAGCTCTTTTTCTTCGATCGTTTTCCACCCTTTTTCCCTCCTTTTATCCCTCACACCAAAAGAATCGACAGCCGAATGCCACAAACCCTGCCCGTGAACCCTCTCAATCCGAGAAATCAATCTGGTGGTCTCTCTGGCAAAAGAGAGCGCACGAGTAAAGGACCAAAGGGACGAAGGGGGTAAAACGAAAAAGTAATAGACGTCAAAAGCCTCCTGGCTGCCGTGTGTGTGCGCCGTGCTTTTCTAACGCCGGGAATAAAGAGGAAAAAATCCGAGAGTAAGAGTAAAGGAAAGAGAAAAAGAGCGAATGAGACGAAAATTTCGTGGCACAGAAATCGATACTTCCTTCCTCACCCTCTTCCACCTTTTTTTCGACAAAGTCCCCAACAACATCCAATTTTTCAGCTCGTTCCAATCCCAGAAATCTCGCCTCTTTTCGCCTCTGACCCGAGAGAAATTTTCTCCCCATTTCCAACTCCCTCGTAATCGTCAATATATATAAATCTATATCTGTATATACTTTCGATATAAATAAAGGATTGTGACACAGATGGTTTGTATTATCACACACCTCGTTGCCTCGAACGTTAATTAGTCTCCATATCAAACGTATGAACTCGGAAACCATTTTCTTTTTTCCTCAGCCTTGAATATGCGATTCAAATTAAAATGGATTGAATTAAAATTATTTTATAATTTTTTTTAATTGTTAAAAAAAAAAAAATGAAATAAAACTCGTCATTCTAATGGATAGTCTTTTACATTTTTTTGTGTTAATTAATTTTTGTTGATTTACGTAAAAAAAAAAAAAACTAAATTTGAAGCTCATTGTCCCTTAGCGTTGACTATTTTTCCGATCATTCTTATTTTTAAGTATGTCGACCAAAAGCTCACGAGCTTTCGAACGTTCATGATTCTTTCTTCTTTTGCGCTTACATTCGTTTTTTTTATATTTTTTTTTTGTTCTTAAGTGCCTCGCGAGAATGATGGCTCGGTTTTCCGGTACTGAACGAGAAGAACTCCGTTGAGAGATCGTGCGGGAGGGTTTCTCGGGGATGTTCCTGTCGAGGATGCCGCGAGCAGCATTTTAATCGTGAGAAAGCCACCCTCGTTGAGGGAACACACCGCGCGCCGCATCTCGCTAACTCCGGAACTTTCTGTGATCGATACCGGAGATCGTATTTACCTCTTTCCCATCGCAATTTTCTACGTTTCGAGAATTTCAAATGAATCACGTGAACCATATGTCGAATAAATAACCTCGCTACCCTTATTGAGCTCTAAACTTTACGTCGATATGCTAAACTCTCCCTCTCTTCAATATTTAATAACAAAAATTAACAATAAACAAATAATCAAAATCCAAAATTTTGTCCTGTCCAAAATTTTCAGAGTTGATCAATAATAATGAATAAATAATAATAAAAATAATAATAAATAGTGAAGTAAATTAAATTTTTACAATTTTGTAAGTTTAAATTTCCTATTAAATTTAATGAGAAAATTGAAAATAATTTTTGAAAGACGTATCAACGAAACTATCGATAAATCGACGTTTTTCTATGCCAATTATTGATTCAAGTGCGCGGAGTAACATGCGTAAAATGATTGAAAATAAGGAAATATAAAAATATTTAGCAAGTACGTGGTTGATGGTCAACTATGGATAGAATTGTGGTGTGAGTGTCTTTTATAGGAACATGACAGAACTTTCATATGGGAGAGCGTTCGTTTCCTTTTTCCATGAACGAATATTGCAAAGGCTATTGGAGCAGCAGGGTGTGTACGTGGAGAATTGTAGTTTATATGAGCGTATGCGATATTCTGTGTGTTGTTACGAGACAACGATGGGACTCGATGGTCTCGTCGTCAAGTCAGCGAGTAGCCCGGTTGAAAGGACAGCACATTGTGTATACGTACAGAAGTTTACATACGGGCATCTCGGTGAACTCTCTGTATGCATGGAAACACAGGTGCGCTGCAGCATTCGTTTCTCATTTACATACACCCTGGAAAAGTCATGTAACTACGGAGATGTCAGAATGTCCGGGTGTTTCAAACCGCACGGACTGTTTTCAACAGCATAAATATACAAGAGTTGTTTTTTCTTTAAAAAAAAAAGGTGCTCTGTATATCGACAGCGAATTGGTGATGAAATTTCTAAATTTTTCATCATTTCATCAATGTTATTAGAATTTTTGAACAATCGATTTTTATTTTTTTATTCAAAATGGTCTCTTGGAACCTCAAAAATGATGTACCAAATGATTATTTATTTTAATTAAGCTAAATTTATTTATTTATTTATCTCGAAAGTGTATTTTTTAAGTTGGCCGGACTCATAACTCAGACAATTTTCAACCGATTGACTTACGCAAATATATTGTCTGTGGAAGTACGTAGGATTTTTTTGTTTATATTGCATAGTTTATTTGTTATTAACACTTATTTGACGATTTTTCAGGCAAATTTATCACTTTCCACTTTAGAAGTGCGCCATTCAGCCAAAAATCGATGTATCGCAAAAATCCTACGTGCTTCTGTACCAGTTATCATATATAATCGAAAAAAATTCATTGGCCCATGATGATTAAAAAATTACGGGAGCCGTTAGTCCGGCCGTGGAGCCTAAAAAAACGGGGACGTCATCGCGAAAACGCTGCACAGCCGCCAATTTGACACTAACATGTATGATAAAATCCCGTTTCTGTAATCTCGATTTATTTTATAGTATCTCTGAAAAAAAAATCCCCAAAAACCCTTTTTTTCGGTTTCTAGAATGGCCTAAGACTTTAATCATAATTTATTCCAAGTTTAAAGACCGACAAGTCTATAGTGATTTCTTTATTTGAAAATGTTAATAAGGAGGACATTTCCTCGTAAGAAATTTTTTGGTACATCCTTATAAAACTCATACATTCGTTTAAGGACGAAAGTTTGGTTGAACTAAGTGGTGAAGCCCACAGGCATCAATATTGGTTGTTTACATTGTCTGCTTACGTCGGGTACACAAGGAAATTCGTAAGAGGTTGAGAGTGACGTACAAATATAAAATATATTATGTATATATATGTACATGTATATATTGATCACATAATATATTAGGTACATGGCATGGTTAAAGGAGAAATGCTTTTGCCGTGACGTTCACCTACGTTACGAAATACACGTCTATAAAGTGCGCTGCTGTGTGTACTCACGAGAACGCTATTACCGGAATAACTCCGAAGGACCTCAATACAGATTCAAGTGACGTAATTTGATTCTCTGGAAATTTCCTTCCTTGCTTCACTCGATGGTTTACCAATGTACCCATACACATGACCATCATCATACACTGCTTGTATCGACGTTACGACATTCCCATGTTTTCCATAAAATCCACTATTTCCTATCGACAGTTCTCTCGCCTCATACGTCCTCGTGGTTTCCATAAATTCATGTCTTTTTTCTCATTTTACCCAATTTTAGCTCGTTTTGATGCTGACATTTTTGTTTTCACTTTTGATTATGAATGTGAACAGGAAATTCGAAAATAATTATCAAACGGAATTTTGTCTGCATTTTATTTTACAAAAAAATTGACTGCGGAAGGTTTGAAATGAAAAAATTCTGAACAAGATGATGAAATTTTTTATTTATTTTTTCAAGGATATCGGAATTGTTTTGGAAACATAATCTGAGTTTCAAAAAAAGAGTCCACTTTGCCCCAGAAATAAATTTGTTCGGCTGGCTCGCTTTTTCCCAGGGGTCCATTTTGCCCCATATTTCCCTACAAACACTGTTTGCATTGATAAAAAAAGTCGATATACTTTGAAACTCTCTCTCGATGATATGTTTCGATCCATTGATCGCAGCCAGTGAATAAAAATTGTAATCCACCCTCGACGTATGCAACTCGCGTGCGTTGTCTGAATCGAAGTAGTTACGCCGCACTTTGGTCAGACCACTTGAACTGTGCGTAAATATAAAAAAAACCAATCACTCGTGGAGCTCGATTCACAAATTTATAGTCGGATATCGTTGTCATAATGGTTTTGAATGCACGTTGTTCTGAATGTGAAATTCACTCGAGAACGAGAGCTTTAACAGGAAGTTCCTTGAAAAGGGGTGCAGCCGGAGTAAGGCAAAAAGACGAGCTTGCAAAATCGAGCCTCGGGGGATGATATTTCTTAGCGATTCGAGGAGGGTGCGAGTTTAGGGATTTTCCAAAGAGAATGAAATTATAGTCAGATCGTTAAACTAAAAAGTCTCGATAAACTTGAATTGCACGATCGCCTACAAAGGGCTTCATATTTTCGACAATCTTATTTCAACCCTCCGGCGTTTCAGTCTCTCTTCACAATATTCCTTAAATCGTTTCGATCTGATATATAAAAAAATAAGCTCTTTCCCTCGCTGCTTTCGTCGTATAAGCAAGTGAATTTAAAAAACCCTAAAATTTTTTTCTTCAAAGAGTTTAGAAAATCTTTCGATGCTCGTATTTAATTAATTTATGACTTTTGGTGCTTTTAGAACGATCGACAAAAATTCTTTTTGTATTTTTTCATAATCTCTATGTAAGCATTCTTGCTTTTGTAATAAAATGAATAATAAAAATAGTAAAAAATTAAAAAAAATAAAAATTAGAATAAAAATAAAAAATAAATAAAAAAATCTTTTATTCCGTGAAATATGACGTAAAAAGAGGCGGAAGAAAAAGAATCTCTTTTTTTTTAGTGTCTCTGTATGTTAGCAGAATAAGTCTTATCTACGGTATAATTGAAAGCGTAAAGAGTGAGAAAGATAAAAAAAAAAGGAATTTTGTGACAGCTCGTTTAGTCGGATTAGAAAGGCCGCTTTGGGTAATCCCTTTCGCCGCTACCGTCGTTTCTTATCTTCGTTGTAATTCAGGGGGTGAGAGTTCGCCTAATGAGATTCTACTGCGCGCATAAGGGTTAATCCTCGCTCGTGGCGAGTCAGAGGCCATTTTTTGGCTCCTTTTTTCAGGATCTCGATACTCTGTCTTCTGTGCACTCAAATAATTATTGTTCACAGTCCCACTTCCGCGATTGTCAATTGAAAAAGTAATCGAGGGCTCGCTTGAACTCGTGAAACTATTAAATTTATTGCATTTACGTTATTGGCATTAAAATGGCACTAAAAATTGATAAAATTAGAAACGAACGTTTTCAAGCTTTTTTGGGTTAAAAAAAATTCCCAAAAATCTCTTGAAATCAAAACACTTTGATTTTTCGATCATTAGGTAAAAAAACGATCAAAATCGACGACATAAACTCTGTATTTATTCATGAAAAAGCGACTGAATCGATACTGAGTTTTGATTGCTTTTTATTGTTTGCACTCATTCATCAAACATGGAATTTTCGAATGAAATTTTAATTACAAATTTGTGACCCTCTATTCTTGAATGTTTGGAGTAAAAAAAAATAAAAACAAATTCTACACCGTTACCGAGAGAATTAAGAGAGAAATTGATGACTGAAATTTCCAACAACGTGATATTAAATTCACATAAAATTTGGATTCACGATTGATTAATTGATCTATGAAATGGCAGTGGAAATAATAAAATTGCCGGATCCACAAACCTTGGTGAAAAATAATGATAATAAATAATCGGGAACTCTGATGTGGAGGATGTTGCGCCGTAAAAAGATTTAGCGATATAAAGGAAAAAGTAGTCTCAGGTTATAGAGCATAATGTTGATACACTTGGAGAATGAGGAAGGGCACACTTTTCTCAATGTAATAAAAAGTAATGGAGCTTGGATAAATAATGGCTGATAAATCATTCATGGAATTGTATGAGGGGAACGAAGCGGATGCGAGAATCCCTAATCTTTACGGAGATGTGTAAAGTTCGTGTGAAGTGTATATTTCGAAATGTCGATGAAAAAACTTTTTGTATATTTTATAAATTAGAAAATTTTGATGTTTATTGTCGATTTATCGAAAAAAATCATTATTTTTACTGATTTTTAAAATTTTTTATCAACAATTTGACATTTTTATTTTGTTTTATTCGTAATTTTGTATTTAATTGGAATTTCATCCTTTTTGCATACGTTCAAATAGGTTTTTGAAAAATAGAAAAATTCCGCAACCTCCAAGGAAAAGATGCAACGATCGTAAATATTTTTCAATACAAAGAAAAATCGAGATTCATTGCTCTCAGTTGTTTTTTTTTTTTTTTTTTTCGGGCTTTCAAAATATACTGTAGATACTTTAGACAAATGAAATTTTTATGCCATTGCATACGATTTTTCAACTTTTTTTTATCGTCAACTTCAGACTCGGAAAGAGGAATGGCCATTTCGATGTCATACGTCCGGAAACGACTGGTCGTAATTTTTTTTTGTCTCTCCCGTTATACCGCATATCTCGCCCCCGTTCTATCTATTCTTACTCACTTTTTTCTATCCTTTCTCGCGATTCAGTGAAATACGCGTGGCTGCTTCGGTTCCAAGCTGATCGCCTGCCAGGACTAAAAAAATGCTGAATTTTTTTGACCATTTTTCTTTTTTTCCCATAGGGGACATCTCGCCCGACAAATTAAATGTTTCTCTCCTCTTCTCGATCCGATCCGTACTGTTTTCGATTCCAGAGACACTACATTTGAACTTTATTCCTCGGTGCGACTGGTAAAGTTTAAAAAAAACAATTTAGGAAATTATTTTAGATTTTTCCATCAAGCACTGCAAAAACTAGAAAAAAACAATGGACGAATTTTTCTCGACGTTTTTTTTTGTCAAAAATGATGACTTTAATTATTTAATAGTTCGATGATATATTTTTTTACCATTGAAAATGGAGACTCCAATTTTATAGAATTTTGAAGAAAAAAAACCAAACGAACCCTTGGATTTTTCAAAAATAATGAAAAAGTCTTGAAGTGGCTGGTAGTTTAACAATGTGTGTAAAACGATAAAAGTATGAACTTTGAAGAAACGTGTACACAACTGAAGATGAGATTGGAATCGTTCTGGCAAAAAGCCGATCTGTTGAGACAGCGAGAGAAAGGAAGAAAAGAGAGATATATGGCACGTAAAAGAAGAAAACTGACAACGACGACGTGGCTCGCCGTCTTTCCTCTTTTGTTAGTTCGTCTCTCTGAGACGGATCTATTGCCCGATAGATCGTGAAGTGCAAACGTTTGCCAAATTCACGAATCAGCGTGGAACTCTTATTTTATTTCTTCCGAATATCTTTTTTATCACACCCACGCTCATCAAAAATTCATAAGAAAAAATGAATTGTTATTTTATTTTAAATAAAAATAGAGTGTAATTAATTACAAAAACATACGTTCGAGTATGGGATTAATTATGGGGCAAAATGGGCCCCATAAAAAATTATTAAAAACTTGTAGGAATTTTAGTGGAAACATAAATCTAAATTAAAAAAATATTGTGGAAATTTGATCTTCCTTCATTTTTGGCAGAGTCCGCTTTGCCCCAGGGGCCCATTTTGCCCCATGTTCCCCTAAATCCGTCAATTTTGCTTGCAAGAGTTTCCAGACTTGTTTACTGTTCACGACTGCCTTAATAATCTATCTATTTATATTTATATAAAGACGTCTATATACGAAAAGACATTACATCGATAATAAAATAAATATGAACGATAAATAATTCGAATTGCAGATTAATATATTTATGATAAAGTAGTTACATTTCCTTACGGATGGTTACCATTCGTCCAATTTATATTCCCATCTATTATATGCACCGTTGAATTTTACGAAGCTGAACGTACGAAGTACGAATTTATACGAAGGAATACACTCACGTTGATTTTCCTACGTACAGACACTCGTTAATATGACGTTCCGCGTATCATTCTTCGTACGTACACGGTCTGCCTACTCTCCTCGTTTCTGTACACTTAATGGTATCCCATCAAATATACTGCTTTGATACAAAGACATACGAGTGTATACATGGTGACCCAAAATAATAAATCCCTACTGTCGACTTTGACTTTAAGGATCAAATTCTAGGTTAAATGGTATTTGGGCATTTTTAATCCCATAAAATATAGACTTTTTGGGGATTTTTTTAATACTACAAAATTTTTGAGGTCCTGAGACATCATTTAAAATAAAAAAATAAAAAAATCGGTTTTTCGAAAATTCTAGGGTGGCCTAAGGTCTCAAAAGTTAAGCCCAGCTGATTGGTCCAGTTGGAGGAATCAAACAAATCAATAATTATTAGTCGCTGGATCAAAAAGTGATTTTTGAACACCCTGCACATTCGTGCTAAAGACAAGAGACCGGTCATAAACGATACACGAAAGGAATCTGCGTACAGTTAACGAGAAACTATAACCCGGTGGCTTGGAGAATACTGGAAACGTCGTATAACCATGAATTCTACGTTATGTATACGTTCATCGTTAACTTGTGATTGATCAAAATGAAACGAATCGTTGGGGGACCGCACATGGACCGCCAAATGGTTATTACACTATTTTACGTTCTCTCCCTTGTGTTTATACTCGCGAGTCTCGCTACAACCATTCTGCTCCATGTTTTAAATATTAAATCATCCGAATGTGAAATTTTCAGAGAGTAATCGCATATTTTATACCAAAACATTCCTCTGGGGGAATAAAAATCGTTAAAAATCGTATTGTTCGACAATTATTTTGAAAACGTGTTGAATTCATTTAAAACTTGAAAAATTATTTGCAAATTCACCTTTTTTTATTGTATTTTCAATCCATGAGAAATAAAAATAAAAAAAACTTTCCTCAGAAGCTATCAAGGACGAGAAACCGCAGTTTAAAGGGTTAAGGGTGAAAATAAAATTAAGGGATGAACATCAAGAGTAACTAGATTTCGTAAATAAAATGCTTGCGAATTTTTTTGCTTCGAGAATGCAAAGGATGCAACAAGATTTCCGAAAAAAAAACCAAAAAATACTACAAACAGAAACAAATGAAAACAAAAAGATGAAGAGAAACACATAAAAAAAAGATTTCTTTGGAACGTGGGTTTGCAGAAGTGATTTGGTAACTGACGACAAAGAATATTCGTGAAAGGTCCGTGCGCCGGCCATTTAATTGGTACGCCTCTACTCTCACCGCACCGACGATGCATGCGTTCGTCCTTGACGTAGCAAAATTGAATTTTCAACGAGGTGGCAGAGTGCTCGCGACGAGATTCCAATTACATTTTGTATTCCCGACCTCGGTGCGTTCACTCGCCATGTATAATATACCGTACAGTCAACGTTTTGTCTCTATACTTGTGTGTCTATGTGGATATAAATAAATATATAGATATATTTACGGATTGAAGCCCATTTTATCCTCGCGGCAAGAGGGAGATTGATTTCCCCTCGCGAGCTTCCAACGACACTCTCCAGAAAAAAGAAAAAAACAATAGCTCTGTCGTATCACTTTCATTCGAGCGCCTGTCTCCCCGAATTGCTCCGATTCAAACTTTGTCCAATTGATTTTTTCGAAGACAAGGCTTCTTGGGGATTTTCTCCATCAATCATTTTTTCACGGTCACACTCGTGGACTTTTTAGGGGAGCATGGGGTAAAATGGACCCCTGGGCAAAGCCGGAAAGCCAAAATTTTATATTTTTGGGGCAAAATGGACCCCTCCCCCCCAAATTGTCAAATTTTTACAACATGGGGTCCATTTTGTCCCATAATCCCTTATATTTGAGGGTTCAAATGAAGATTTCGGAGAATTTTAGAAAAACTTTTCGGATTTTTTAATCTCGAGAGAGGAAAACGTCGTTTGGTTTGCCGGAAGTAGAATAAATGAATTGGACAAGAAATTTTTATGTACGGGTGTGAATATGTGTGTGTGAGCATCTCTCAGACAGAAGAGGACAAACAAACAAAAAAAGAAGAAGTGAGAGCATAAGAAAAGAGTGAATCTATGGGAGTGTAAGAGATTGAGGGCGGGAGAATACGTGTTAAAGTGGAGGTGGAAAAGGATGGCCGTCTTGATTTATTTTAGGAGCCAATTTCCTGGACGGTTTTTCCTTTTTCCGGCATTCAACCGTTCCTTCGTTCATCCCTTTCTACTCTCCTGATCTTTACTCTCGATTCTCCTTTTCCTCTCTTTTTCTCTGCCCCCCTCCCCGCTCGCTCCTTTCTACTATTTTTTTTCTTATCAAAATTCTTTTGCACTTTCCTTCCACTTCATGAAATCCGTCTAAGGTTTGTTTGTACAGCCGATTCACCATTTTGTTTGATTCAAGGTTCGATTCTACGTCAATTAGCCTTCAGAATCGTTCTCTTGTGATTTTAATTGAATTTGTCTGTAATAATAGCTTTTATCTCAATTTATTCACCATCAGGACCAAGAGAAACTTTGCGAAAGAAAAAAAAAAAATTAAAAATGGGGCAAAATGGCCCCTCCTTTGGGAAGAAAATTTTTAGGGTCCATTTTGCCCCCTTTTTTAATCAAAATGAACTTCGAGCTTAGTTCCAGCGGTCGCTACCTTCAGGGAATCTAGGGATAGGGAAATCTTTAATTTTTTCTGACAAGGACTTCCACGTCACCAGGTTTTTATCTCGAATTAATCATTTAATAGCGTACAAAAAACTCCAGAGGTCCACTTTGCCCCACCTTCTCCCAATTATTTGGTGACCACCGTAACCCCTCAACGACTCTTTATATTTTTCGTTAAAATTATAAAATTTCGAAAAAAAACAACCATAATGTCGTAATAGAGGTGTTATATTTAAAAGGAAGCATTATTTCGCCCCTAAATCGCTGTTTTGACAACATATTGGCTGGCCTTGTCTTTGCTCTGTAGATGTTTACGGATATGCTTGAAAATCCATGCATCTATATAGACACACATACAAATGGGATAACAAGCTGTATAACCAGTAAACACGACTGATTGCGTGGACGCAACCCTGACACAAAATATAGCCATGCAAACCCCTTAACATCCCTCCAACTTGCCAATCAGTTCGAATGGAAACTACACGATGCGTTGACGCTTTGAAATTGCGTGCAGACCGATCACCCATAAAGTTTGGGTTTCAAGTCCCCAAATTCGGTGTTTGATGGCCAGTGATAACAAAATAGTAAACAAGGCGTAATAAAAATTTGGTATTTGTGTGTGTTTGACAAGTTTTGGATTAAACCAATGAATCAAGTTCTTGAAGTATTTTTGGTGCATCGAGGGTGAACTTAATCCTTATCTAACGACGCATTACGGATAAGGAGCCCTGATTAGGGCAACTTGTGCGTAGTCGCATCAGTTTCTAGCGTAAGGGCATCTTCCCTTCGACCGTCATCACCAATTTATTAGTAACGGAAGGACTTAATTAGTGGGTACGTCGCAAGTCTGGTTAGTTGCGTACACGTGGGGGTTCCCCGCCAGGAAAGACGGCTCGTGCGGAGGGGATGATGGGTGAGAAGCGGGTTAGTCAGGTCGTGTCGGGTGCCCGAGACACTAGGTCATTCCGGGTAAACCGAACGATTGAGAGAGAGAGAGAGAGAGAGAGAGAGAGAGAGAGAGAGAGAGAGTGAGAGAGAGGAAATTCTAACTAGTTCCAACATTCAGGAAACCTAAACATTATTCATCCCATGTTTCGGATAAGCTGGCGTGAAATTACTCTCCAGATGCTACCAAGATATGCCGCCGTCTTCGTGACGTCACATCACGAGATAGCATTCCATATCTACAACACATTAATATACAAGGCATCTTGAAAGACGAGGTCAAAATACAAAGGAAGATGTCAAACTTTAGCAGAGACGTCAAACTTCAGCAGTCTTTCTGGATTTTCTGACTGCATAATTCTATTAAAAGTCAATAAAATTGACCCATTTTGATTAATTGAAAAATTGAAAATAATTCCTCTAAACAACACTATTGAAATTCGATTTTGACGTTTCTTCATTTAAAAAATCTTCTGGATCGATTTTTTGTTTTTTTATTTTTTTTTACATTCTAAAGTCCTCACGTATGAGACTTTCTTAAGTAATATCTTGATAACAGTGTGCATCGAATCGAAGAATGGATAAGAAAGTTGTATTTTAGGTTCGAGTGATAAGTGATGATAAGATTAAAAATTAAATGAAGTAACTGGGTAAATTAAGAGTGGGAATAATAAAGTAGGTGAATTAGAAGGAAAGTTGGGGGAACAGCTTTGCCGAAGAGGGGAACGAACAAAGGATATTGAATAGAAATAAAAATAAACAAGTGATTCACATAAAATAGTAGATCGCGGATGAAAGGGGGTGAGGATTGGAGTTTCGATGGGTTTTCTTACACGTTTATATGCGATCGTGCGTATCGTAGTAAAGTCACGAAGTAGGGGATGAAAAACTCGAAGTTTGCGTGCAGAATTCACACATTTAATATTACGAACAGTATCAAACTTCTATTTCTCTCTTTCTCTCTCTCTTTCTATTGCTTTCTTCGTTACCCCCCCCCCCCCCCCCACCCTTTTTCCTTATCTCACCTCCTTCCCCGACTTTTCACTTCCTCTTTTTCCCCCTCCTTTCCCCCTCTTTATCCTTCTATCTCTTCCTATATCGTAGACAAAGTTTCGTGCTCGATCGTTTCGAGCTTTTCACGAACGTGGCTCTCTCGCGAAAGCTTCAACGCACCCCAACACCGCAGAGGGTGCTGGTGGGAAATGATTTTGCGATTTCACCGAGTTGCCTCGGTCCTCGAACCTTTTGCAATAGCTCTCTGTGTTGCCCCGCCTCGTCCCCCGGGGTAAGGGGAATGAAAAACGAGGAATTCGCGTGCTACCGAACCACGAGCTTTCGCTCCCGAGCACACCGCATACACGCACCCACCACGTCCTTGAGATCCGACCGAAAAAAGCTCCTTTATCTTTCCCGCAGCAAGAAAAGACTTTTTTCATCGATCAAATTTTTCACTTCGCAATAACAAGCTTTTCATAAAATATTGAAGAATAATGTATTCGCGAGAGTTTCGTGGGTGGGAGCAAAAAAATTCCGTTTTCAATAAACAACGGTTACTTTTTGCAATTTCTAAAAAGGCTCCAAAAGGGAGGGTTTGAAAAGTTGGATTTTTCAAATAAAAATGAATGATCGATTCTAATCTTTCTTTTCAGTGATTCAAATGTTTTTTTCTTGTTTTAGGATTGCAGTGATTCCGACGATTGTCTCATGACGAAACTTCCGCCTTCTCGTCTTCAAATTATCAAGTGAGTTTAAGTTCGATTTAATGACACATTCTAGGTCCTTTAAAAAAAAAGTTATTTCAATGAATACGTCACAAAAAATTATTAATTTATCCTGAAAATCGTTCAAAGCCAACATCATGTTATGTTCTCACCTTTTTTTGCTTGTGAATTTGATTTTCATTGGTGTTAATAAACTTCCAATAATGATAATGAAAAAATGAATGGAGAATCATAAAATTAAAAAAAATCTTATCAATTTGTATCAGTAATCCTGATTTTTCTCAGTTTTCTCTCTTCTCTGCGTCGTGCGAAAATCGATTTTTCCCCGCGGCATAAAAGCATAATAGTCTTTGTAGAGTTTCATAGCTGTTGAATAATATTCAAGCTCGTTAAGTACTCGGATGAAGTTTTTTTTTTGTTTTTTTATTTTTTTTTTAGCAGCAGGGTGTACGTTTCGCACGGTTCATTTATTTCTCCTTGCTTTTTCTCGTTCAATCTCAACCAAACTCACTAATAATTTCGTCCACCTTCCTGCCCTCTTCTCTCGGAGAAATGTTTGTTCGGCCGTCGCTAATTGGCGAAAAGCAATTACGATTTCGCACACATCTGCAACTCCGAAATTTCTTGAAGCAGATACACACATTGACGAAAGTGAACTTTCATGGGAATATTTAAGTTGATGCGGACAAGAAAAATCAGAATTGTCCAATTACCGAGCATCAGAGTCAATAAAAGTGCAGGAAAAAAAAAGTTTTTAATTGAACATTTAGAAACTTTCATCGTAATTAATAAACGAGATAATTTTTTTATCGTAGTACCGAAGGATTCTATGTTTTTTTTTCTTTTATTTTTGACAGAACGATTTGAAAAAAATGGTGTTTTTCGTTAAAAAAAATCAGGAGAGATTTTTTAGGATCGTATAAAGTATTTATTTACGTTCGCGTTGTTTTATTGAGTATTTTTTAGTAGGTGACGTAATAAACGTCAAAAAATTATGAATTCACAGCTACCGTGAGGCCTTTGAAAATGAGTATTTTTCAAACTGTTCCCGGCAGGATAATTCGAGAGAGATTTAAAGGTGCAGCTTTCCTGGAGCTCAAGGTAGTTCGTATTTAATGCAAATATAGCGTGGCTCAGTATTAAAAAAGAAAGCTGTCGTAAATGTCGCGCAATTGAAACGTCGAGTATATTCATGCTGAGTACTCTTGACCCGCTGAGAGCTATTCGGACTGAAAACAGTATATCGCACTTTCCACAGTGAGCCCAAAAGTAAGACAATGTTAGGATTTAATTGAAAAAGAGTATTTTTTGAAATTGCATAAGCAGCGAGTAATGAATATTGAAAGGAAAAAAAAGCACGGTTTGAAATCTTGACTCGTTTCCTTGTTTACCTTGTTAAGGGAACAAGAGGCAAATCTTGATACTACTTTTGTATCCCAGAATTGATTTGTACGGCTTATTTTCGATATCGTGTCGAAAAAAAAAAAAAATATGGGGCAAAATGGACTCCTCGTAAAAGGAATGCTCTTCTGACGATTTTAATCAATTTTGCCCCTTTTTTTTATCAAAATGACCTTGGAGTTTAGTTCCAATTGTTTGCTACTCTTTAGATTTCATATCTGTAAAAAATATTGTGAACAATTGATCTCCCTTCATTTTCGGGAGAGCACAATTGGCCCCAAAAATAAAAAAATTGCCCATGGTGCCCATTTTGCCCCATGTTCCCCTTTTGTCTCTCACATCCGAGCGGAAGGTTCGTTCATTTTCAGAAGAAAACAAGAGACCAAAGAAAATCTTGGTTGCATAATTGAAGCGGAGATTCATTTTCTTTTTTCTCTTCTTTTCAAAGCTCGTCCGTAATTTAATTTAGTTGATCTTCTACGCATCCACGTGGTAGAGATGCTGAGTATTTAGTTAGTGAAGTGGGCCCAGGAACGGTTAATCGTGTTTATAGCGTTTCTCGCCTTTAGTTTAGTTGCGCCCAAAGTTGCGGTATATTTCGTAGAGAACGGGCGTCAAGAAGTGTAGGACGGCGAGCCGCAACGAGCTGGAGAAGCAGCGAGGCACACGAGAAAGCGTGCTCTTTAATAAAGCTCGGTTGCTAGGTTGCACCTATCCGAGTCAGTTGTTGACCGCAATCTCACGTACGAAACAGACTCGATCTCAGTTAGTGTTGTTGCTCTCGTGTTACCGCGAGGCTCTTCCATAATTTACTCTACATTCTGGCTGTGAGCACAACCCAACAAATATTCTTCCTTTGTCTATTCGCACAACTAGTTCTCCCTCCTTCCTCCCTGACACCATTTTTCTTTAGCCTACACATTCCCCTTTATGTGGATGTTATCTAAACTCGATATAACACGAAGCAACTCTCCTGAGAGTGTTTATTTTGGGCCTTAAACCACACCAGCCTTCCAGTCAGGAAAGTCAGAATTTCGCCCTAGTTTACCCAAGCACTTCCGGTTTAACTTGCTCAAGACTTTCGCTCCAGTCACTAGTTCCTTTGCTCGTACTAACTTTTCAAACTTTGAGACGACGAGAGAGTACGCACTATTTCTTTCGAGTGAATCCCACACTTATGGCTATTACTTGATAATGAGGAGCATCGTATTTTGAGTACGTAAGGGTCATAAGACATTTTGCCCCAAAGATAAGCTTTTCGGCTAGCCCGCTTTGCCTCAGGGGTCCATTTTGCCCCACAGGTCCATTTTGCCCCATTTTCCCCTATTTTGAAGGTAGAGAAATCCTTGTAGATGTAATTCCATTTAGAGAACAGACTGAAGAACGCAGATAGCTAGGAATTATACAAGAGACTGCTGAAGACGATGAGTCTCTGTGGAAAGAGCAGACTTAGGGTATGAATACATCGGAACAGCAGAGGCCAAGGAATACTGTCTACTTTAAACATCATCTCTTAGTCGACTATATCCTGGTCCTCTGTTCCATTTGCTATCTTCCAAGCTCTGGGATGAATGAAGATGGAATATATTTTTCCTTTAAGGGCTTTCTCTAGCTCTCCGAAGCTCATTTCTCAGGAAATGTTGCCTTCGATGCCGTGGGAAGATTAATGAACACGTGGTTTTGAGAGTGAAATTCAATATTCCGTCAGATATTTTCTGAAAGCTGGAAAAATAAATACTAAACATTCTTGGATTTGAAGATATGGACCAACAAGGTCAGAGAAACTGATAAGCTTCAGGGAAAATGAAATTTCTCATAACTCGTGATGTCTGGTCAAGCACGACCGATGCATGTGGCAAAGGGCCAAGTTTCCCATGTTCCGGTCTCGAATTCGCTTCAGAAAATATATCCTTCCTCGAAACACTAAACCAAAGAGAACTAAATTCTGTAAGCAGCAGGTCGTCTTTGAGGGTTATTTGAATAGCAAAGAGAAGAGAGTCCTTTGATTGGTTCGAGTCGGCCAAGTAAAGCCATTCATTCTTGAAAGACATACGGACTATGAATCTACGAGAGCAAAAATCGAGGTGGCCCAGCCGTGGTTGAGCGGAGAAACGTTTTGGATTAGTAAAATGTAGTCTTGTCACGGGATTTCACCTAAACTTTCAATCGGTCAAATTTAACGAGGGTTCAACGATATTTATTCGTGTCCTCGTATCCATTTTGTGGACACGACGACATGTGTACGTCGAATTTACGAGACGCTTGGCACGGAGTGTACACATCATGCTTCCGAAATGTATATCCTTCGACCTATGTACTCTGGATCCTTTATGAAGGTTACGAACGCCAGGAAAACCGAAAATACAGCGAATTGGAGAAATGTGGGGCAAAATGGCCCACTTAAGAAATATCGTTTTAAGGGTTTTATCGATGGGTGGTGATTGTGGTAATCATGGGAAAGTCAGTTCGTGATGAGATTTTCGTTAAACATCAAATTCACTAGAGACCAGGACTAATTGAAACGTCATTCACGAAAAGCAAATTATTACTTCGTTATTGATTCGACATTTCAAACAACGTGACCCATTTCGATTTCGTTGGCTGGTTATTTGAATTAATATTCATTTAACAATATTGGGAATATGATGTTCTTGATGTTTCAACATTTTGGGAGGATGAGTTAATTAATGAAATACGCAACAAAAGTGATTCATAATTTTATTAAACTGGGTAAATAACCGGGGCAGCATGGTTCAAACGTCCATTTATAATTCGCATGTTGCATCGAACAGCAATTCAGATTATTCATTTTGTAATCTACAGAGAGTCCTGTCAAATTAATTACGTTTTCAACAAAGTATCGGTGAAACTCGCACAACGACGGAACCAGAGTTTCGGGATAAGCTCCGATGTCATACCAACGGAGCGCTTTTGAAAGTGGACATTTTCCATACCGTTCGTCCGCTTGCATTTAAAAAAAAAGTTTTAGTCCTTTTATGACATTTTTCGGCTTAGGCTAAAAGTTCTTTTATTCCAATCGGTCAACCAGTGTCGAAAATTCAAACTTTTAAAAATTCCACAGGGTCGCATGACTGATTCATGCCTTTGACCAGAAAAACAGAGATCCTAGCATCGGATTTCTGTAGTTTCATTAAATTCACGAGAACACAACACACAGACAAAATATCATTCGTCACAGAATCCTACTATTTTAGCAAAGTTTAGTAGTAATTTTAGTTTATTTAGGAGAACATGGGGCAAAATGGACTCCAAAAGGAATTAAACTAGATTTATCGGTTTACACATCATCTTGATACTACTTTTGCATCCCAAAATTGATTTCTCGGGCTTATTTTCGATATCGTGTAAAAAAAAATTATGGGGCCAAGAGGTCCCTTTCGAAAAAAATTTTAGAGTTCAATTATTTTTCTTTGGTCAACACGAACTTTGTGTTAAATTGTGTAATCCTTTGCCGCCTCTCGCTTTCAATTCCCAAGGGGTCCATTTTACCCCAAAAATTAAAAAAATTGGCTAGCTCGTTTGGGCCCACGGGTCCATTTTGCCCCACGTTCCCCCAATATTTAGTTTACTAAAAAAATGAAAAAAGTAAACGACCTAATTATAATACGAATTGTTAATTAATTATTATAAAGGAAATTGCAATAAAATTAATGAACGGCAATAATTGACTGTGGTTCCAACGAAGTGTCACAAGCTACAGTTTTCTTTGATTGGTACAAGGTCCGTAGGATTGGTTATAGGAATGAATTGAAAAGCGAAGAAATAATCGATAGGTTGATGGGTTAAAGAGATCTTCCGACTGTGGTCTGTCCCGTTTCCTTCATTTTCCATCAAGCCCTCTCCGGTTAGTGAGAACTCTCGATGTCCTGACGAGTTGGAAAGAGGAGTTCGTTAGAGTCGCTGCCAGTTCCGGATTCGCTAAGTTAAGCTCATCGGGGGAGGATTGGTAGCAAGATCAGGGCTAGCTGCTGAACGTGATCTTGCAAACTGGGGAGAGAAGCAGGCCAAGAGGAAACGATGATTGATTTAGACAGCAAAGTTCTGGCCGATTGCCAGCCTTGAGTGCTTCCGAATTTATCTCTTTTTCCTCTTTTCTCTCCTTCGTTTCTCCCTCTTTTCTTACTCTTTTCTCAGCTTCTACGATTTGTACATTGTATTGACGTTGAGATCGTCCATCTATACGTATTTTTCGTTCCTACCCCGGCTCTTAAGCACGAAGAATCTGAGTGTGAGGTAAAATGGACCCCCAAAAAAAAGGGTAGAAATGGAAGCATGTGGCGATAATATATAAAAGCCGGAGAACTTCGATACAGAAAAGTGGAGAAATATGAAATAAAAAATAAAACGAGATCGCAAAGGCGAGAGCAACTCCCCAATGGCAAAAAACGATATTTCATTTTGGCACTCCTCCTTTTACCCTGGCTTGCATTCTCCTTTCGAAGTAGTTTCACTATCTCGAAACTGGTGGCTGCTTTCGTAACTGAAACGAAGTGTTCTTAGACATTATCTTGAACCCCACGTACCATCAACCCTCCCCCATTACAGTCACACCCTGATTTTTCCTTTCCACCAATTCACTTTTTCATTCTTCTCGAAAGAACGATACTAAATACAAAAAAAAAAAATTCAATTTTCGAAATAATTATAAATTTGTTTTATTTTTTATGCTGTGTTTAAATTTGATTACGAAAAAATTTCTTTGTTTTTAACAAACATGAGATTTTTATTTTTTTATCAAGTATATTCGAGACAATAAAAAATAAAAAAATAATACCCAATGAATCAGTGATTAATGTGTAATTGATTTTTTTTTTTTTTT
>JACEOJ010005543.1:17950-62251 GCA_013761285.1 Campoletis sonorensis | reverse complement strand
TCAATTTCCTCAATATCCAAAAAGTACAATAGAAAAAATGGCCCAAGATCTTTACAGCAGAAGAACGAAGCTTCAAAATGCTTTTTTTTTATCTCGATATGACTATTTTTCACCGAGATACAGCCTTCCAAACTTTGGTGAAAAAATGAGGAAAATTTCTTGTTCCTTTAATTGTTTCCAGTAGTATATATATTTTCGTTCTGTGCATGCAAGGCGTGCGAAGAAAGAAAGAATAAAGAGGAAAAAGAATATCGAGCGTCTTTGTCGCTCTTTACATACGCAGATGGGGAGCCGTGTTGGTGCGACAAGGCCAGCGGTATCCACTCATGCGTCGCACGGGCTGTCGCGTGTTATGTGTGTGTGAGTGAGCGACTTTGTCGCTCTCCTCGCTTCTATGGGCAATTTCTTGTTAAATTCTAAATTTAAGTGCGTAATTGGTACTTACATTGCCAGGAGTATCCAGATTTTTATTTGCATTTGATGGTTTTTTTTTTCGAATTAAATTGATCGCTCTTCCTTCCTTCTCTTTTCTTTTATTGTTCCCTCTTTTGACGAATTTGATGTTGGTTTCTCCTTTTGTTATTTTTCCTGTTTTATTTCACTTCGCTCTCTGTTTTTCCTTGTATTTTTACTGTTTGTTGTAGGAAAAAAAAAATGTTCACTGTTCGTCGTTGAACTTTTCTTTTTTTTTTTTGCTCTGTTTTTCACTTTTTTTTCACTGATCTTCGTCTTTTTTTCACTTTTCACAATTCTCTGTTTGAATATTCACTTTTTTTTTTTATGTTTCGCGGTTTTCGGTTTTTCGGGTGCGTGCGGAGTTTGAAATCCCGATTCAGACACCACTTGTTACGAGCGGGTTTGAATAATGATAATAAGACAAAGAATGATTTTAAGATTGAGTATATTTATAGCTTGATAATTAGTAAGGGAGTGCACGAGGAGTTTGTGGTTCGGAAGATGGTAAAGAATTGAGGAGTCATGGATTAGAATAAAGGAGAATGATTTGGTGAAGTGGTAGTGGGGAGATGAAGCGGAGGAGAAGTTGGGGCTCGTGGGACAAAGAGATGCTGAGGAACGCGGTGATAAGATTCGGATGCTGAGCTAGGAGTTTTGAGTGTGAGAACGGATGTGAGGTATCAGGTACGAATGTGGGAAAGAGTTTGGAAAAAGGATAATATACAAGGTGCTACCGTGACACTACAGCCTGCGGTGTCTTCGGAGTAGGGAAAAATTTTGAAACAAACTTTTATTGCATCTCAGCGATAAGAATTTTAATGGAATGAAAAGAAACATTGCCGGGAGAATGAAGTTGAAACTGAATAAAAACATTCATAGCAATTCTGGTACAATGCACACTACAGAATTGAAGGAATATTCAATATCTTGATTTTTTTGTCATAATTGATGTTTCACTCGAATCTTGCGCAAGCCTGACCGAGTCATGTCGTCATATTATTGCTGACATTTTGATGTAATAACTTGGCGAAGATGTTCCTTGAATACAACGTTCACATAACCAGCGAAACTCCAGTTGATAAGAAAACCTGCATTGGAATGTCTAAAAGGAAAAGCATAAGAAGGTAGCCCAGCGTGTAGAATATTGAGAGTTTTTTGGTTGATTCGTAGACCGCAACTGAAAAGTATTGAAAAACATGATTCCACAAGAATAGTGACATGTAAATTTTTCAAAAAAAAAAAACATTTTAACAACACTTCTTGTTTTTACAAGTTTTTATTAATAAACAAGATACATTTTGGTCACTATAGGCCTCATCACGCACACACTCTCTTTTACGAAAAATATGTCTTGATGTGGGACAAGAATATGAGGGACATGCTTGAAAAAAAAATCTCGTTGGGTTCCACGATCTAAACATCAACACCATTGATTTGCGAGTTCACACATTTTTAAAACGTTTGCCACTGAATCATTGAGGTTATGTTTCGATGTATTTTATAGCACTTAATCCAGCTACACGAATTCGTGGATTTTTTAACATCATTTAATATTTTTTCACAAATCAATTCATTGAAACACTTTTATGTTAATCACTTAACTTTAAAATATTTTTTTTTTTTACGTTTTCGCACTTCTGTTTGTCGACACTTGAATATGAGCTTGCGACTTGTACAGCTGACACATGACCGAAATTTCTATCACTTATTAAAACTTATTAAATGGATCACCCAAAATCACGATCTTTTACGTATTATTTTGATCATTCACTGAGTCGAAATAACTTTTTTTCATGTACGTACTTTCGCATTTTCAGTTTGTCAACACTCGAATATAACTTTGCAGCTTTGACAGCTGACACATTAGAGATATAGATATTGCAGTTGTGACAGCTGACACTTTAGCGATGTAGATAGGAACCGCACTTAACCCCGCACTACACACACTATCACAAAACTCTTGACGAGTTCTTGACCTAACATTTTTTCGTCATCCACTGACGTTGACTTTTTTTTTAACGTCTTTGCACTTTTCTTTCGTCGACACTTGAACCCGAGACTGACGAGTCTCTTGAACTCTTTTCCAGATACCCGATTTTCGAACGTTTCTGAATATCCGCGAGATCAAAGGACACATACATATGAAGACGTATTAGTGTTATTCGTGTTACTCGTAACCAAAACTTTTTGTCAAATGGGAACACAGGGATATGTCGTCAGTCGCGACCAATCAGAAACACGATAGGAACATTGAGCCCTTTCTCTGTGTCATATACAAACACGCACGCATACTTCGATCATCGCATAATTTTGCCCGTGCAAAGTTTTTCCTCAGCAATTACGGCATCAATCGGGTTGATTTATGGCTCAATCGAAGGGGGATAACTTCATTAGTCTCCAGTTCAAATTTCAAATCATATGATTACGCCTGGGCTTAGTAATTCAAGAAAGAGTTTCCCCCCACCCTTGAAATCGTTTTATTCAGAAATAATATACTCGGGTGAGCCTCGGGCAAGCAGATGACAGACAGAGCTGTCAAATGTACTTGTCCCGAGACTCTACCGAGTCTCTTGATACTCGATCGGCTTCGCGAGAGCCACGAACGCGAAGAAAAATTAGAAAAGGGCAAACTTGCACATGAGGTCAACCCGCCGCCGCTACCGAATTTCTCGAGATTTTTACCGAGTTCGAAGTCAATAAAACGCGGTTTTAATATTTAATATTTTTAACTAAACGGATGATATGAAATATTTAATTAATTTCGGGAAAGCTCACCACCGAATCAGAAAGTGAGAAGGAGTTAACTTACGGCTTCATTTTAACTGAATCGATTGACGTCCGTCTCGCTCGATACTTCGCAAAAATCTGACGAAATCGAGAGTCGTTAGCGGGACAGTGGGCTCTCCCTTCCGCCTCTCCCTTATTTCGAGAATTTCCCCACGATGATTGACAGGTCCGTCGCGTGAACAATAGACGCGAGCGTAAGACAGGGCCCCGAAAGATTTTATTTGTTGGGAAAATATTTTATACGATTAGTTTGGTATTTTTACCCCTAGCTCGACGTCTTTTCATAACGTTTCGGACTCTCGCGTCTTTAATACGCGATATTAAAAATAATTACGGGATTCGACGGAGGAAAAATACCAACGGACATAATTATTCGAAGGGACGATGTTTTCCGAGGGCAATACGGGAGATCGAAGGACCCATCCAATGATACTATCCTGGTTTTTCAAATAAGAAAACGTTGTCGGCGATGTGAATCGGTGATATCGTGATTCTCGAACGTTCTCGAACTTCCCGTTGTCCAAATCCTCCCCTCTGTCTCCCGATTAATTTCGAAACCTTTCGTCCATGATCACTCTTGGACAATGACGACCTTGAGAATTTCTGACGGAACGGAAGATGGCCAAACGTATGAGCTCCGCTCGAAATACGTTATAACACGATGAAAATTGGCTTCTCTTGTCCTATTAATTATTCTCTCCTGTTCTCTTAATATCAAATATTATTGCCGTTGCTCCAACTCGATTTTTCCCGTGGTGGTTTACATGAAAAGAAATACAATATTTTCGCGACGTCAATTAACAATTATTTTATAATATTATCGCTTTAGGCGAGCCCTACGAGTTCGTTGCGTGGCCGGAGTATCGAGCAAGAGACGGGAGAGCATTTTCTCTCGTTAAACATCTTTAGTGACGGTACAAGAAAAAAAACCGTCACAATATATATATATTGTGACGGTTTTGCCACAAATTCACCAGGAATAATAATAATTATTATTATTCCTGGCTAAAAGAGACACTGAAAATAAGGGAAATGAAATACAAAAAAAAAATTAAGTGGGAAGATCGAAATAACAAATTTATTCGCCAAAAACAACAAAAATAATAATGACAATGGGCGCCAGTTAATTCCAGTAAATTAACACAATAAAAAAAAAATAATCAGATTTTCGATCTCCAATTATCAACAAAAATTTTAAAACAAAAATTCACAAAAAGGATACTAAAAGGGGGACTAGCTTTGAGCATGGGAAAATAACGAAAATAATATTTCAATCCCAAGTGAGAAGCGGGTCCCTGACGACTCAGGCGTCTTATTATACCCGTGAACGAAAAAGCGGTGGTGGGGGAAGAAACTTGGACTCGAATCGTTCGAAGTCCGTACAATGACGCTCTTGGTACAACCAAAGAGCCTCGTCGCACAAAAATATTGAAAAATACAAAAATAAATAACGTGGTAAATAACTGGATGATTTTCTCCAAATTATTACCAAAAATACAGGGAAAACATCGTTTATTCGTCTCGTAGCGAGCGCGACAACGATGGAACGAAAAATGACGCAATAGTATTGAAAAATAAATAAAATTGAAAAATGGTAATAATTAATTCGCCTTATTCTCTCTCGCAATATTGAGCGATGTTAATCGGCGAAGAAAAATATTGCGAGAGGCTAAAAAGAATACAATAATAATGATGGGAAACTTGGTCGAACGACGCTCGAACGAACAAGGGACTGAAAAGGGGTAGATGGGGCAATTTGGTCGTTTTCTTAATCCTAATGACTTCCACCACGATATTCGTCGCGTCCTTCCTTTCGCAGTCAAACAATCACTCGCGATTCGCACAATATAATTAATATTGGCCAGAGGGGCTCACAATTATTGAAAATAGGGAGGAGAAATACAACAAAGGGGTGAAAAATCGGGCGTACAAAGTAGCGTCTCAAAACGACGCTTCGCGAAGTCGCGACCACAAAAATACGAAAAACGACTTACTTTTTCTAGGAACTCGATGAATTTCGCCTCGTCAATTCTCAATCGCCTTTCCTTCAAATGAAGCCGGATAGTTGCGCACTCAAATAAAAACTACTAATTTTTAATAAAGATTGTTGAAACAAAAAGAAACTCGGAATCGCCAACACGTCTGTTGCTCTCGCTGGATCGTGGTGAAGTGACTCGGTAACAAGGCCCTCGCACGCGTCGACTTGTTACCTCGATGCTCATTGGTTGCTTTTGCCGGCCCGGCAACAACCAACCAATCACAAGTGGAGTTAGTTCACACGTGGTCTCGTTTGATGGTGAAGGGTATAGGGGGGAATGGAGGGGCGGCTTGCGAGTCGAGCTTTGTCTTGCACTGCCCGGGGACGGAGGGGGCGCTTGTGCCGCCACCTGTTGCTCTTGATCAAACGCTGAGTGGTCTTGGTGTTCGGAAATTCGACGCGCGACTTTTAAAATCGCTAGGGGAAGTCGATCACCAATTCGTAGTGTCGTGACGTCATCACGTCATTGTTTACGAAGTGTCGTGGTCTTCGCGTTGATTCGGCCGAAAAAGTGGTCTTCGAGGTTTTTCGACTCCGGAAAAAGGAATTTGCCGTGTTATAGGATTTGTTTCGAAGCATCTTCACGTCGTGGGACTTGTTGATTTTCTTCGGGCCGCTCGATATTACCTCTGGCCTCGAAGTAGCGATGTTATTTTGAGGTTAGGCCCGTCGACTCGACACTTCAGCTGTCATCGTGGGACTTCGTTGGATTCTTCGTTTGGTAAGGGAAAACTTTCCCTTACTGGTGAGTTGTTCCTTTTTCTCTTTTTTCTTTTCTTGGCCTTCGTGGGGCTCGACTCGTTAATTGGGAATTTGACAGGGAAATTGTTGTGGGAAAGATTGTCGCTGAAGGGAATTTGTCGTAAGCGGGAAGGGAAAAATTATTGATCGTTGGGCTTCACTTGTGATTGGGGTTGGATGTTCTTGTAGTATTCCTCGTCTTATTCTTCTTCGATATATTGCAGGTGCCGTTACTGCGGCTAGAGATCCTTGTGGTCTTGTCGGCGAAGGATCTTGATGGTCTTTTGATTCTTCGCTGACGCAGGAGTGTTTTCGGGGTCTTAACAATATTTTTAAGGCTTGACGAGGAGAAAAATTCCTATCCAAAGTTTTATGACGCATAAACTATTAAAAATAGGACTTAGAATCTAAATATAAGGTTCGACGGACGAATATCGTGGTTGACCACCCCACGATCGACGAGGTAAGTGTTGGAAAAAATTGTGCAACGTCACAATATATAATACATATTATATGAAACTTTTCGTTTTTTAATGAAAAGGGGGGGGGAACTGGGTTCATGTACTGGACCCTGTCTCTTGAGGGAGAGATTCTACTTTTATAATTAGTTTTTTTTTTTTTGATGCCTTAGCTGGCCCAGTGGAGTGTTACCTCACTCTAGGCCGTTTCATCACTGGCTGACTCTACTTGAAAAATGGAATGACGTTTTATTATTATTATTTTTATTATTTTTTATTGAAAGTGAAATGTAACAAAAATGAAAATACAAGAATTGGACTTTCGCCGGTCCGGGCGGCTATACTTTGATTAACAAGTGATTTGCTGAGGGCAAATGCACGCAAAAAGAATTATTGACTTCGTGGTGGGACCTCGCCGGTCCCTGCGGCTAAGAGCGGTCGCTAGCTTGCTGAGCAAGTAGACGCTTAATCAAAAAAACATTCCTTTTTTAATGGGCTTCGGTTAGTTCTTTTAATGTCGAGGTCAAGTCTCCTTAGAGGGTATCGCTACTCTCTCAGTACTGCTCTCCTCCAGACGATCTTATCCTATGTTAAGTCGTTTAAAAAACTTCGCCTTGCGCTGGACGCTATGCCAGTACGAGCTATTCAGTTTTTAAGCGACGGATTTCTAAATGGGAAGCCGGGCATGCTCAGGAGACAGTACATACGAGGGTGGAGCGTCTCTCACCTTTCCTTAAGTGACAAAGATCCGATCCTGGGAAAAAGTGTCGATGAACGTGGTCGTATTGCACGACTCACGGTCACCCTCTCCTTTTAGGACACCCTATATGCGCTGGACGCAATGCCAGAACATATGGGATGGTGCTATTAGGACAGGACAGTGTTTTCGGCGATCGTGCAATACGATCACTTCAGCACCTTTTTCTTAGGATGTCTTTTGAGGCGCTAGACGCAATGCTAGTACTCAATTGGCGGTTCTAACAGGATGGATAATGCTTGGCGATCGTGCAATACGGTCACCGCACACTTGGGTGTTTGAGGGATTCCTTTAAGCTACGCTTCAGGCGCAATGCTGAGACTGAGCAGGAGGCTTTAGGAGAACTGGATTGTTCGGAAGGATGTGAAAGAATAGGTGCCTTCTGTCCGTTCGGTCGGCCTTATATACCCGTGCGGACCTGGGTGTTTGGTGGGAGAATCCGGTTTTCGCTGGTTATCGTCCCCTCCTACACTGAACATGTGTTCGTGGGTGCGTGCCCAGGGACGTGTGTGTCCGTTGCGAGTGCGGACTCTGCTTACGCGAAGACCCGCGTGTAAGTCTGTGTGTGTGTGTGTGTGTCCACGGGACTCTGTTCCGTTACAATATATGTCGGAGAAGGATCAGAATCCACCGTCGAATTTTTATTATTATTGCGTGTGGGCCGCATGGTTACTCCGATTTTTATTAATAATAAGAATAATTAAAAAAATCTTTTCTATTTTATTAATATAACGAGACACGTCACGTCACGTCACGACTTTTCTTTTTCGTTGACTACTCTTCTTTTATTTTTCTCATCTCTCCATAAAAATAAATGAGGTAAACCGAGGCCACTCCGATCATCACGACACGGCCAGACTGACTAATCACACGTCCTCGTGTGTTGGATTTGATTCTTCTGGAAAATAAAGGAATTACTTTTTTTTTTTTTTTTTTTTCAAATCGTTCGGCCACACCTGACCAGAGTTTTATCTGATACTCATAAGTATTTTTTTTTTTTTTTTTAACCAAGAACTGCAATCTGCTCAAAAGACTTGCATTCTCCACTCGGGATTTACATTCTTATCCAAAGACATGTAATCTCTATACAACATTGCCAATTATCAATAGAGCTTCACATATTTTACTATATGCCAACATCAATTTATTTTTCGAAACACATGTTTCATGCCACAGCACCACACCATTAGCCGTTACATTGCACCATCTCCGCTCACCGAGGTGAGTTAGGTTCTTCATGACTTGCAACTATTAGGCGTAATGAATGTGTTTTAAGATCGTCATCAAACCAAAAGAGGCATAAAAAAAAAACATTTTTCACTCAAACTCTCAGGTACGTTTCAATTAATGGGTGTGTCAACCAGGATATCACACAAGATCGATAAGTGAAATTTATTTTAGTGTTCAACTGAATACCTGAAATACTTAATAATTCTTCAGTAGATTCATCAAAAGAAATATCCAGTTCTGACGGTACAGAACAATCGGGCATTGCTCGAAGACGGTCATGAGCGTATTTATAAGTACGTTCCGAATTTGGAGCTTTTAATATGTACCGATCTCCGTCCAATACTTCAATGACAGATAGTGGACCTCTACATTTTTGGTCTAATTTTGTCTGATTCCTTTCGTGATTTTTTATCAAAACATAATCTCCAATAGAAAAATTTGAAAGCTTTGCTTTTCCGGCATTAAATCGAGATCTATTCGTTTCAGCATTTGTTTCAATTGTATCAGCTGCTCGCTTTCTGATTCTTGGTAAATCAATTTCTTTTTCCTCGTCAGTAATAGGTAATAAAGTTAAAGGTCTGCCTACACGACCAATCATTAATTCTAGAGGAGTTGCTTTGGTCACTCTATTGATGGTAGAGTTTATTGCCAATTGAACTTCTCCAAGAGAATCCTGCCAAGATTTGTCGCTGTTTGTTTCGACGAAAGTCAGCATATTTTTTAGTGTGCTCATAATACGTTCGACTTGACCATTGTCTCGACTAGTACCGGTAGCAATCAAATGAAGATTGATACAGTGGGAACTACAAAAGTCGCGAAAGTTTTTGTTTGCAAAACATCTCCCTTGATCAGCGATCACACGAGTTGGAGCTCCGAATAAAGCGACAATTGATTTGAGAGCTTTTATAGCACTTACAGCATCGACATGAAGAGAGTGATGCAGGAAAACAAATTTGGTGAAAGCATCAATAAAGACAAAAACATATTCTTTAGTATTATTTTTACCGCTAAGTTTTCCAGCAACATCAATGTGAACGGTATGCCAGGGAATGCTTACTTTGGGAATTGGATGTAATTCAGCCTGAACTTTACCAGAAGCAGATTTTGAAAGTCGACAAGTAATGCAGTTTTCAACAAACCTTCGCACATATTTAGACATATTAGGAAACCAATAGTGCTGGTAGGTTTTTTCTAAAGTTTTGTCCCATCCCAGATGAAGGATTGACTCATGTACATGGTTTATTAAAGACCATTGGAAAGCTCTAGGGATTATTGGTAAAATTTGAGTCTGATGGTTTCGTTGAATTTTTCTGAAAAGAATTCCATCTCGAAGTTCGTATGTGTTGGAAACATTCGGGTCGAGTTGATTGTTTTCTAATTTTGAGATAAGATCACAAATTTCATTATCTTTCTGTTGTTCTGCCCGTAACCATCCGTCGGAAATTTGTGTGAGATTGATACACTTCTTCTCAATCACTTGAACATACAATTTTTCGTCCTCGGGTAAGGGATTTCGAGAAAAGACATCTGCATGTGACAAATTTTTTCCTTCTCGATAATGAATATCGAAGTCAAATGATTGTAAAAATGCCCACCATCTGTAAATTCTCGGGGTTAAATCGAGTTTTGTCCGAGAAGCCTTAAGCGAATTACAATTCGTAACTACTGTAAATTTTTTTCCTTGTAAATAGTGACGAAAATGTTTAAGGGCATTCACAACAGCAAGGGTCTCCAATTCATACGAATGATATCGCGACTCTACTTCTGTTGTTCTTTTGCTGAAATAAGCCACAACGTGAGTCTTCCCATTGACCTTTTGGACGAGAACTGCACCATAACCAACAGCACTCGCATCTGTATGCAGTTCTATTGGAAGATTTGGATAAAAAATCATCAAAAGAGGGGAACTGGTCAATCGAGAAACAATATTTTTTCGAATGTCCTCGAGCTCGGGTTTCCAATCAATCTTTCCCTTACCATTTGTAAGTTTGTACAAGGGTGCTGCAAGTTTAGAAAATCCCTGGATAAACTGTCGAAAGTAAGAAGCAAGTCCAATAAACTGTCTAAGTTGAGTAACGGTTTGAGGAGGAGGGAGTGCAGTTAGTTCAACGATTTTGCGAGGGTTTGGTCTAATTTTTCCTGCAGAAACCTCATAACCGAGAAACTCTATTTTGAGATTCAAAAATGAGCATTTTTTTAGATTTATTGAAAATCCAGCCCGAGTTAGGACTTCTAAAACAACCTCCAATTTCCGAATGTTCTCATTAATTGTTTTTGATGGAATGAGAATATCATCCATGTAACAAACGACAGAGGTATTTACCAAATCTCCCAAAGCCTTGTTAATTGCACGCTGAAAACCGAAAGGTGCATTTTTCAGACCAAAAGGCATCACCAAATGTTCATCTTGTCCATCAGGAGTAACAAAAGCAGTTTTTTCGATAGAATCTGGGTGGATAGGGATTTGATGGAGACCGCTGGCCATATCCAGAGATGTAAAATAATTGGCACCGCCCAATCTATCTATTTGATCGGCTATGAGCGGTAACGGATATTTATCGGCCACGGTATTGTTGTTAAGCTCCCGATAATCAATGCACAATCGATCAGATCCGTCTTTCTTTTTAACGAGGATAATAGGGCTAGCAAAGGGGGAACAACTTGGTCTAATAATGTTTTCTTCTTCTAATTCTTTGATTTTATCTTGAACTATTTGACGTTCAATAGTGGGAAGGCGATAAGGTCGTCGTTGTACGGTTCGGTTAGGATCTAACAAGCGAATTTCAAGTTGACCGGTTGTTACTCTTGATTTTGGTAATCCTGTGACAAAAGTTAAAGAATTTTTTTTTTTAACTTCAATCAACACTTTTTTGTCACCCTCGGGAACGTCTGTTTCTATTTTGTCAAAATTAGGTGAATCAAAACTCGCGTTGCAAAAATTAATTCTCGGTATTCTTTTGAGAATTAGACTGTCAACAGTCATTTCTATTGAGTAACCCAACGCTAAAATTTCTCGTCCAATGATAATTTCATTGCTAAGAAAATCGTTAAGAACCACGTAAAATAAAATGTCTAGGCAATGATCATTTATGGTCACCTGTGTCAAAATTTGAGTGACACTCTGAATATTGGACGGACCTATACCAGATAGAATGACCAAATTGTTCTGACGTTTTCCTGAAAATTTTTGTGCAGTGCTTTCTCTAATCAGAGAGCATTCAGCACCAGAATCGAAACAAAATGGAAAGTTCTCACCGGAATGCAATAATTCGCCAAAAACGGGTTGAATCGAACAAAGATTGACACGACGCTCGATTTTACCTTGAGCCGGTGTTTTTTGTTCCATTCCACAAGGATTTTTGCAGTTTGGAGAGATATGCCCAGATTCTCCACATTTAAAACATGTGACTGAAGATTTCTTCCCAGTCGAAGGAATTTTCTTTGCATACCGCTCGGAATATTCCGGAACGGTATTTGTTAGACGATTTCTGCACTCCGAAATTTTGTGTCCATTTTTTCCACAATGAAAACACTTTAATGAAAAGACAGCGGGTCTCGGTCGTTTCCGGTCGAACGCAGAGCTCTCTTGAGTTTGAGAAAAGGGAAAAGTCCTTTTTCGATATTCCACAGCCATTAATTCTTGTTGCAATTTGCTACGAGCATTTATTTCGGTGGTAAAAGCCCATCTCTTCATACGGGGTTCCAAATGAGCCACATGAGCCAGCACGATGGAGACGGCGATTTCTTCTTCGCTCATTGATTTGAACTGTGGAATTATTGTACTCAAAATTCGGGTTGAATATGATGCAAAATTTTCCTCTTCTTTTGGTTGTCCGAAATTCAAAGATATCAACATTGCCGCGGGGGTTGTAGCAATTTCGAAACGAGATAAGAAAATATTTTTAAATTGTGCCCACGTCATTCCAGCGAAACTTATTTGAGGGAACCAAGATGCAGCAGATCCTTTCATCGCCCTGCTCAAAGCAACGATTGATTTGCTTCCTCGTAATTCTTCTTCCTGCATACACAGAGCAACTGTCAAGCACCAAGCCCTAGCATTCACAACACTTTCATCGGGGTTAAATTCAGGAAGTATGATTTCAGGACGATCTACTGGAGGATCTCGGATTGATCGTATCAACTCCATCATATTTCTGTTTTGATTTTCAATTAAAATTTGCCATCGATTTCCGGAAGAATTTTCGTTCCGTTGAGACGTTTGATTTTGCGATGTCGATGGTTCTGCGTCCCTTGGTAATCCCATTTCTGATGTCGGAGAAGGATCAGAATCCAACGTCGAATTTTTATTATTATTGCGTGTGGGACGCATGGTTACTCCGATTTTTATTAATAATAAGAATAATTAAAAAAATCTTTTCTATTTTATTAATATAACGAGACACGTCACGTCACGTCACGACTTTTCTTTTTCGTTGACTACTCTTCTTTTATTTTTCTCATCTCTCCATAAAAATAAATGAGGTAAACCGAGGCAACTGCAATCATCACGACATATATGTATATATGACCCCCGTTTCCATTTGTTATCACAAAAAAAAACTACCCAAAAAAGTACAAAATTCTCCAAAAATTTGCAAGATCGAAAATGATTTACCTTCAGCACAAAAATTTATAATATCAATAATAGGACAAGTGTTTCATTGTAGCTTGAGGATGGAGTATTAAAAAAAAAGCAAAAAATAGTTGGTTATTGAAAAAAGTCACAATAAAAATAGGTCAGAAGAACACAGTCCAGAAAAAAAAATCGGAATGAGAAAAAACTGGAAAAAAAAAATTTTAAACGAAAAAAATTTAATTGAAAAAAAAAAATTTCGGCCGAAGTACTTGGCGAGTTCGTACCATGAGAAATATATTACGTGATCCTAGCTAAGCAAAAAAACTCGCCAAGTACTTCGGCCGAAATTTTTTTTTTTCAATTAAATTTTTTTCGTTTAAAATTTTTTTTTTTCCAGTTTTTTCTCATTCCGATTTTTTTTTCTGGACTGTGTTCTTCTGACCTATTTTTATTGTGACTTTTTTCAATGCCCAACTATTTTTTGCTTTTTTTTTTAATACTCCATCCTCAAGCTACAATAAAACACTTGTCCTATTATTGATATCATAAATTTTAGTGCTGAAGGTAAATCATTTTCGATCTTGCCAATTTTTTGAGAATTTTGTATTTTTTTGGGTAGTTTTTTTCTGTGAAAACAAATGGAAACGGGGGTCAACAAATGTACTTGTCCAAGGTTTTTTTCCCCGGCGAGGGGATTTTTGGCCCGGATATCATTTCTTTTTTCTGAACCTTTCACTTTCATCAATAAATTTTTGCATTTATGGTCCGCCATATTGGATCTGCCATTTTGAATTCCGAAATTTTGGGTGCAGATTTGTATTCGGCGACCCCGAATCCCCCGAGTACCAACTTTCGCTTTTATATCAAACGAATTTCGCAGTTATCGCTCGCCATATAGTATCCGCCATCTTGAATTTCCACATTTTGATAGTAGATTTCTGATTAGCGACCCCTAAAACCCCCGAGTACCAACTTTCGCTTCCATAAAAAAACTTTTGAATTTATGGTCCGCCATTTTGAATTTCAAAAGTTTGGATAAATTTCGAAATTTTGGGTGCAGATTTGTAATCAGCGACCCCGAAAACCCCCGAGTACCATATTTTGCTTTCATCAAATAATTTTTGCATTTGTGGTCCGCCATATTGGATCCGCCATCTTGAATTTATATCTTTTGGGTGCAGATTTGTAATTAGCGACCCCGAAAACCCCCGAGTACCATGTTTTGCTTTCATCAAACAATTTTTGCATTTGTGGTCCGCCATATTGTATTCGCCATCTTGAATTTCTAAATTTTAAGTGCAGATTGGTAATCAGCGAACCCGAAAACCCCCGAGTATAAAGTTTTGAGCTAATTGCACGTAAGAAAAAATGTGTGTTTCAAAGGGTCAAATTGATATTTTTTTTGCGAGAATTATTCCTTCCTTACCATCTGTCAACACTCGGATACAATTTGCGACTGTGATTTACAAATTAGTTCAAATTTTATCCACTACGGATCTACGAGAGTCCACAAAAAACACGCTGTTTACGCGTCTCGCACTTCACACCGTAAAAACTACCGTCAAACTTTTCGTGGTTTGGGTACAGAGGAAAGGACCAATGGGAACTCGTTATACTTTCGTCGCCGAAGACCGGCTTCGGTGGAAACGGGTTTTGATGGGCATCAAAACGCCTTTGATTGTGTCGTCTGCGCGCATATACAGACACGTCAAATTCTTCGATGTGTTGGAATTTTTGCATAATCTTGAGCCTGTGCAAAGTGTTTTCTCAGCAAATACGGCGTCAATCGTGCTGATTTAAGGCTCAAACGAAATATTTTTTCTCAATTAGTCTCGAAACCAATTTTCAAGTCATCATCTTTCTCCTGAGCTTCGTAATTCGAGAAAATGACTTTCAGTTTTTACCCCCACCACCGAAATTTGCTTTATTCAGAGATAATATACTCTTGTGAGCCTCGGGCCAGCAGACGACAGACAGAGCTGTCAAATGTACTTGTCCCGAGACTCTACCGAGTCTCTTGATAGGGTGGCTGCAATTTAGGTCGAACTTGAAATTTCGAAGTCCCCACGCAAAAACACAATCAACATATTAAAAAAAACAATGTGTGCAAAGTTTGAAGGCGTTAAAAAAAATTTCAATGCTGCCTGTGAGCAGTTGAATTTTAGATGGCAAAACACATGTATTTTGCTGAGATATAACAAATTTATTTCTCAAACCCGTAATAGTGGTGGAAAAATTCTAAAACTAGGCACACGAATTTCATGAGTGGCTCGATAAAAAAATTCAAAAAAAATCATGAGCCTCTTTGTGACACAGTAAAAAATGATTTCATGAGCGGCTTGATAAAAAAATTCAAAAAAAATCATGAGCCTCTTTTTGACACAGTAAAAAATGATAATGAAATTTAAGCCGAATCCAAAATGTGAATTTCCGAAGTAAGTTGGGTTGGCATGGAATGCCCCATACACATATTCAAATTAAAACTTACCGAAAATGCTTTAGAGTACCCTCTTTTCGGCGTGATGATACGTTATGATTTTTTTTTCTTTTTTTTTGCTACGAAAGCTCTTCGAACCGCTCTCGAAGATGCCCGGAGAAATAGTGAGGAATAACCAAAAACGGCGAAAAACGAAAATTCCCCACCACTCAGACTTATCCTCACTAAAATAAAATTAGGACCTCATACCCAAAACACTTCACACATCTGGAAGACATAAAAAAAAGGGAAAGAGTGGAATGTATGTACTGACATACATACACTCATACTACATACATACATACATCAATGCATATATATAAAGAAAAATATACCCGGGGAAAAAAGCCTTGGACAAGTACATTCGTTGACCCTCGTTTCCATTTGTTTTCACAGAAAAAAACTACCCAAAAAAGTACAGAATTCTTAAAAAATTGGCACGATCGAGAATGATTTACATTCAGCACTAAAATTTATAATATCAATAACAGGACAAGTATTTCATTGTCGCTTGAGGATGGAGTATTTAAAAAAAAAGCAAAATTCAGTTGGTTATTGAAAAAAGTCACCAATGTACAAAAATAAAAATCGGTCAAAAGAAAAAAGATTAGAGAAAATAATCAAGATAAAACAAATCACGGAGAAAAACATTTCAAATGAAAAAAATCAGATTGAAAAATAGTTTCGGCCGAAGTACTTGACGAGTCCGTATACCATGAGAAATGAATTACGTGACCTACCTGAGAAGAAACTCGCGAAGTACTTCGGCGGAAATTAATTTCGATTCTTCAAAACCTACGGTTTTCCATGCGAAAAAGGATGAAAAAACATGGAGGAATGAAGACAACAAAGAATGGTGAGCGTTGAGAACTGCTGTGAGGATTCTATTTCAGTATAAAAATTACAATTAATGAGAACCGCTGCACGTAATGCCAAATGTTCGAAGATCATTTTTTCTGACGTTGCGAAAAGTAAAAGTCACGGTGACGCATTGCGAACGTTCGTACGTATCTGCTGTCCCAATTCAATGTAGATAATGTCACGAATCAGTAATAAACCGATAACGTTGTGGATCTCTCCCTTCATAGCAATTGATAACGGATCACGGAATTTGACTGGATCTTTTTCACTGGAGCAAACAAGTTATGCTGACTCACCATGATGTATGAAAGATCTAGCGTTCATTTGCAATACACTCACGACATCTATGGTACAGTACTGTTTATAATATACTCTTCCGCTGAGTAAATTTGCGTCAGTTCCATATTAAATGTCGCAAGTGCTGATAGTATTGGGGCGTCGAACTTGCTTGGAGTCGATTGTCGGAATTGATCAACGCGGCGTAAAGTAAGGTAAATGGCCTAGTTACTGACCCTGTCCCGAATTATGATTTCGACGGCAGAGTTTTGACTGCCATAAATATAATTTTTGTCGAATCATCACAAAATTATAGGCTAATTAGAAAGGGTTTTCCACTTCAAATTATTAGACAAACACATTCTTTCAAATTAAATATTTTAGAACGGAAATTAACTAGTGAAGAGTGCGACACGCGTCTCAGTGTTTCGTAGCGGCCGAGCTAGGCGATTGAGATAAGTGCGACGATGTACATAAATAGGAATTTTATTCGTCATGTAAGTATAAAACGACATAAAAATGGTGTGGACATGTTCAGCGAAATTCGGACTGTTGCTGAGATAAAAATTAATGCAACTTTTTGTTGGATATTTAGTTAAATCGGTGATGACAATGACTACGCCTCGCAATTGAGGGTTTGCTACTTGCTGTTGACCCTTGGTTGGTCACCTGTTACACCGAACAATTTTTTTGTTATTTATTTTAGCTTGCCGTGAAACAACAAATAAATGAAATTATTGATAATGATTAAATTGTGACGACGCACGGTCCAGCAATAATGAGCGAATAAAATTTGATCCCAGTAGGATTCGATCCCGGGACCCGCGGAATCTGAGTCCGGAGCGCTAATCACTGCGCTAGGGCCACCTACATTCTTTCCATTATTGCCAGACCGTCACACAATTATTAATGTACCATTCATTAATGTACCATTCAAAATATTTTCTTACTTAAATCTACTGACATATTTTTGACATTATTCAATGTTAATTATAACTAATTAATATTACCGTTGTGTATGTATATATGTTGACCCGTTTTCATGGGGATATTCGAAAGTGTCGAGAAGTGGGTACGCTATACGTAGAGGTCACAAGCTTTGACATGGGTGTTCCTCTAGTGTTAAGAAGCCCGGCAGAAGTGAAGCGATATTAAAAGAATTATTACATTGACAGATCTTAAATATTTCACTTATTTAATGGGTGAATCTCATTCGGGAAGCCTTAACGCACGCGTTTAAATCTTTTATTTTCATTTCAGCTCTGATCACGTGTCAATGATTAGCAAGCATCCGACACAACTGCTCGTCAGGGGTCAGTAAATACGCCGTTCACCTCAACTTATGAACAAACGGCGGTGAGCGGAAATAAAAAAAAAATCATGGTTTGGACCGAAGTAACCATCGCTGTAGCTACTTTATTATTTGCAATCTTTTATTGGTCAACGTCCACATTCAATTTTTGGAAGTCCCGTAACGTATCAGGACCCACGCCTTTGCCGTTGGTTGGTAATTTAAAAGATTTGTTTTTGGGAAGAGTGTCATCTGGAGAGCTTTTGCAAAAGGTTTACAACGAACATCGAGATGAACCTGTGATTGGGATGTTCATGACACGTGAACCAGTTCTTGTTCTCGTCGATCCTGACCTCATAAAAGACGTTCTTATAAAAGATTTCACAGTATTTCCTGATCGCGGCTCGAGAATGTTTGACAAAGCAGAACCCCTGTCACAACATTTGGTTAATCTCGAGTCTGAGAGATGGCGACCTCTTCGTCACAAATTATCACCTGCGTTTACCTCCGGGAAATTGAGGAAGATGTTTTACCTTGTGCTCGAATGTGGTGATAACTTGGAAAGATACTTAAATAATCTGGCTGGCGAGAACGAATCCGTTGAGTGTCGCGAATTAACGGCCAAATTCACAACCGACGTTATCGGCACCTGTGCCTTCGGCCTTCAAATGAACGCACTCGCTAACGAAGACAGTCAATTTCGTAAAATGGGTCGAGATATTTTTGCCCCTAGTTGGAAAAATGTTCTTAGATTGAGGATGCGTGAATCTACTCCATGGCTCTACGAGGCCCTCGGACCATTAATAACCGATAGGACAGTTACTAATTTTTTCGTGAATATTTTAAGAGATACTATTGATTATCGGAAAAATAATCAGATCGTTCGACACGACTTTATCGACCTTATCATGGAGCTGAAAGATCATCCCGAGAAAGTCAGCGATATCGGTAAAAGTCATTGTTCTTTTTCCACTGTAACTCTCAGAAGATTTTATCAAAATATTTTAGAGATACAAACCGTTCTTCTGACAGGATTATACATTGCTTGAAATGATGATAGTTATTTTTTTTTTATGACAGCTTCGCATTAATAGGCCTGGAACTAAAGCATTTTTGTGTAACATATTTCTAGGACGGTAGCAACCTGGATATTCTAATAGAGCTTATGCTTGTGATACAAACTTATGATTTGTGAGCTGACAATGGGGCACAATAAAGTTAATCCCTCATACTAGGCATCATCAGGTTTTTGACTAGATCATTCGCTAATATTGTATTTATTTTAGAGTGGATGAGGACAGAAAAAGAGACCGCCTGTGGCGGTCGAGTGTGGGACGCCATCACCGCATGGCAGGCACTTGCTCTGGAAGTCAAATCATGCCTTCAAATTCCACAAACATTAAATATGTCGTCAAAATCTCTCGACACATCATTTATCTAACTTTGAATGTTCCGTATATTTTGTTTTTTATCAAAACCTGTGGCCGGAAAACCAAAAGCGTATATCACGGGTATGCGCTCTGTAAGAATATCCGGGTGGCTACCGTCTTAAAAATGTATCAAACAAAGACCGTTTGTTCATTCAGTTAATTGCACTACAAGATAGATTTCACAGTTCTGCGCTGCACAAATTTATTATTAATAAAATTAGGCTGCATACATTTATTATTAATAAAATCATGCACGTACAGACTTAACGGATGAACTGCTGACCGCTCAGCTATTCGTATTTTTCCTTGCCGGATTTGAGACTTCTTCCACTACGATGAGTAACGCTCTGTACGAGCTGGCTCAACATCAATCAATTCAAGATAAACTAAGAAATGAAATAAAAAGCGAGATGGAAAAAAACAACGGCGAAATAACTTACGAAGTCATCAAATCTATGAAGTATCTCGATATGGTCTTCAAAGGTACAATTTGTTCGATTTTTTTTTCTTTAACAGTAACGCATTTTGTGACCGAATAATAAATGATAGCCGTATGTTCAATCATTTCAGAAACACTCAGGAAATATCCACCAGCAACAGTACTGAGAAGAAAATCAAACGAGCTGTATACATTCTCTGGTACGAAACTAACGATACCAAAAGGAACCCGGATAATGATACCGGTTTTCGCTATTCATAGGGACCCAAGTATTTATCCAAAGCCGGAAGTATTCGATCCCGAAAGATTCACGGAGGAAGCGGTCAAGGCCAGGCATTCTATGAACTGGTTAGCTTTTGGAGATGGACCCAGAAATTGCATCGGTATGGACTGGATTCATCAATTTTATCCCATTCGAACTAACAATTGTGCTTGCATAAACGTCAATTTTTTTTTCCTTTCATTCAGGTGCCCGTTTCGCTAATTATCAATCGAAGGTTGGACTGATAAAGATTCTCCAGAATCATAAAATCGAAGTCTGCGATAAAACGCAAATACCTTATATCATCGATCCCAGACCTAATCTGTTGACTCCCATAAATGGCATTCATTTAAAAGTCAGTAAAATTAATTAGGTATAAATTGAACACGCTGGCGTACGTCCTCGGCAGTATCTATATCTTTCGAATACGAGATACTCATTTCACACTAACCAATCGTGGAGATTAGTAAACGATGCATTTGATGCCGCAAGATAAAAAGTTTTAAAATTATTGAAGATGTTGTCTCGGCAATCACCGTAAACAAAAGTAAAATTGAAATTTATACCATAAAATAAACGTGGTACCCACATACTATTCAGTTTTCAAAAAAATTCACCATTCCATCTCTGAAACAAATCATCTCAAAGAATGCTTTTTTTTGTGTATTTGGGTATGTCGGAAAAACTTTAATTTTTTTCTTCGTGACTCTCCGGATGAAGCGGTTTCATAGTGCCAAAAAAAGCAGGCACCCAGAAGAACTGCCCTGGATAAAGTTATTTCAGCGATATGTAGGCATTTCTGGATTTTCCATAAGAAAAACATACGAATTTAAAAAGCGCGATGAATCATTGAGAAAAAAATCCCACGGATATGGCGTTTATAAGTTTTTGTAGAGAATGTAATTCCCTAACAACAACATCATTAGAGCCTATGGCCTCAAGCCAAAAGATACTCCAGTTGAAACTTCAATCAACGTCAGAGATTCCTTCGAATCTCTGTTTAAGTGAAATTTTGACATCGCGAAAACACTTTGAAGAACAATTTCATACAAAATTTTCTGCTTTACCAGGAAATCTGAACAGGATTTTTTTCTGATATTATTCTGCAGTTTTTTTTTCTAATTTATTGATTTTTTATTTTTCATTGTTCATGACGAATACCCTTTCGCGCTTTAAGGTATAGGCCAACCGAATAGACATTTTTTCTTGACAAAAATAATAATGGATAGCGACAGGTATCATCGGACGCGGAATCGCTCACAGATCATAGCTGCATACATTTCCACTCAAGATTTTTCTCAAGGAATTTGTTATTAACAAATAAGTGAAAAAAAACGCATTAATTTTGGTTTTTTGCTTCTGAAAGGAAAAATAATGGGGGAATGTTGATGGTCCCAAAAGCCGAAATGTAGGGAACTAAAAAACGAAGAAAATAAGAGCCTAAACAGCTCGATCGGTTAATAATCAAGGGGGAAAACTCGAAAAAACCGAAACAAGCATATTTCCAAAAATTTGTACTGCAGCTATTTTTCAAATTTTCACATAGGCTGTTCGCAACTTAGTTGATACTCGTACCTATTTTATGTGTGCGAAATCAAGATGATGTCCGATAATTAGTTTCCACGTAATTGCAACTGAAAGTTTTTTAAGCCATTTTTTCCAGCGAAGCTCGATGGTCAGTTGGTCGTCCAATTTCAATTTTCCAAACGAATTTATAAACTAGAAGTGTATAACTGCAAAATTTCGATCCTCGTTTTTTATTTAAGACCGGAGAAATAGGTCAAAATTGCGCGGGAACATGAGAAAAAACGGCTGAGCGCGCGGGAGGGGTCGTCGAGTGGGGACTTGCGTACGCTTGTATTACTATATATGCGGCTTCCTCGCATCCGTTCTATCCCGACTCCACGACCCCTCTCGCGCGCTCGGCCGTTTTTTCTCGTGTTCGCGCGCAATTAAAATCGAAATTCTATAACTCAATAAAAAAAAAATCATTATAATCGGCAAAACTCATAGTTTTATAGGAAATTTACTGCTCTACAAAAATAGTCTCTTATCATTTTTCGATTCAGTTAAGCGTTTACGAGATATTCATCGTCAAACATCAATGCATATCAATTTTTTTTGTTTTGAAATTGACATTGAAATTGAAAATTGTCGAATTATTAATGTTTTGATTTTTGATCTTTTGATCAATGATTCGATCATTTTCAATTAAATTTATGAGTTTTAGTCGAATTCAAACAAATTTGAGTTTCTATTATAAAAGTAACACCTACAGAAGTTTTCTGTTCAAAAATTCATTTGAATGTTTTTATTCTAATAATATTTTTTTGAAATTTTATCTTTAATCATTTGAAATCTTAATCATATTGTCATTCATTATTATGCTTTTTGTTCAGTGCGTATTTAAAAAAAATTGTTCCAAGGGATTTTTGTCTTAATTCCATTCCTTCTTCTTTTTTTTCATTGAACAAAAATACAACAAAAAGGTGGCTTCGGGAGAGTCCTCCCATGTGGCCTAATCCCTTCTTCTGTTTGTCTCCTAAAACTAACGCCATCTATGTTTTTTACTCTCAACTATCTTCAGTATCTACCTGTTTTATACCGCATTTTCAGTGTTCCTAAAACTGATAATTTTGCATACGTAACAAAATAATTCATTCCTAATAAGTCTTAAAGAAACCCAAAAAATCACTGCAGAACGACTACCCTCGAAAAATCTTAAACCCAAAAATAAAAAAAATAAAGGATCGAGAGAAATCCCAAAAACAAATTCTCTCAAAAAATTCTAAAAGACCGAAGAAAATACAATAAAATATAAATCATCTAAAAAAAACTCTCCAGAACGACTCCCGTCAAAAAACTTGAAACCTTCAAAAAATTATAGAATGGAGAAGAACCCCAAAAAATATCCTCTTGAAAAAAATTCGAAGAGACTGAAGAAAATACAAGGAAATGTAGAAATGGTACAAAAATAATGATAATAATGAAAGTCCATGATTTCGTTCAGCACTAAAAAATTTCATATCAATAAAAGGACAAGTAGCCTATTGATGTCTGAAAATCAATTAACGAGAATAAAGGAAATCCTCCCAAAAAGACACGTCTCAAAGAATAATAATGAAAGTCCATGATTTCCGTTCAGCACTAAAATTTCTTATATCAATAAAAGGTCAAGTATTTCATTGACGTCGGAGAATTGAGTAACCAGAAATACGAAGAAATCAGTTGTCGCTGGAAAAGAGTTGCTAAGTTACAAAAGACCATTTGAAACGAAAAAATCAACATTTCATTTAAGTAGAAGATTGAAATTTACAATATCAATACTTGGACAAGAATTTCAATGGTATTTATTAAAATTTACAATATTAAACTTGTACAAAAGTTTCAATAGTATTTAATTAGTTATCCATGCCCCTCAAATTTTCGGACACGCGATTCTCCCACTTTGTTCCCCCGTTTGAAATAGAAAGCCCCCTTGGATTTTCAGAAGTGAAATTTTTCAATACCGTTCCACGACCGTACTGTTCCAAGATCTGAATTGAACGACACGTTGAGCGTATGCGTATGCGTACAGAGTACTTGTCCGGCCCATAACTTTTTATGCAAATTGCTCATTCAAACAAACGTCCGCAAATAAATCGATATAAAAAATTGAAATTGACATCAATTGTTAATTTCTCAACAACATTCAATTTTGATTAAGATTATTAAGTGTTATTATTATTGAGATTGAAGATTGAAGTATCATTGAGAGTTAAATAAGAATTTATTGACCGGGATACATCTAGTCTGCAAATGAACCTACATAAAAAAATAAAAATTTAAATTGATTTTTAATTTCTTAATAACATTTAATGTTGATTCAAATTATTAAGGGTTATTGTTATTCAGAATGAAGATCAAAGTATAATTGAGTGCTAAATAAGAATTCATTCCTAAAGACCAGGATAAACAGGTTTGCTCATCCCAAAATGCAACGACCATAGTTTGAATGATAAGACACTTCATGAACAGTCATTCTCATAATTGAGTTTTGAAACCAACCATATTTGTGAATAAATATTATTCAGCTGTTCCTTCTGTATGACGTTCTTTCGATCAAACTTCCAAAAGGGCAACATCATATTATGAAATAAATTATTGAAGACGTTATGAAGGAAGCATGAAAAGATTCCAAATATAGATCGGTAATTCCACGCCAAATCGACCACTTTTGAACCCGACCTCTTTCGATTTTGCTGAAATTTTTAAATCCTTTTCTACCCCATTGGAAGGATTTTTCAGGACATTAAAAAAAAATATTACCCAACTCAAAAATAGTTATGAATTCTTCAAAAAAATGGTTTTTTTATTTCAAAGGGCTATAACTTTCTCAAAAATGGAATTATCGGAATGTTTTTTTTTTTTTTTAATTTTCATTTTCAAATGTACTTCTTGAAAAAAAATACAGACAATTCGCAGATATAAAAATGTGTAAGAAATTTCACTTTTTCGAGGAAAATCTCATTTTTCTCAAGGTTCGCCATTTTTGATATTTTTTTTTTTTTTTCACTTAAAACAAACTTCAATCAATTCCGAATAAAATGCCGCCCACCGCGGAGTGGGCAGACTCTTCGTTCTATGTTTTTTTTTTAGTGAAAAAAAAAAAAAAAAATTTCGGGTGTCCTCATTTTGGAAAAAATCATACTGCAAATTTTTGAGGATTTATAAAGGACCTCAGAGTTTGAAAAATTGGGATAGAAAGAAATTTCAAGTGTCAATCCTCGATAAAAAAAAAAATGTTTGTAAGGGTTTTGTATTTTTTTTTCCATCATTGTTACACCCCCATTGACGAACAAAGTATTCAAATGAGCATTCAGCATTGTAAAATGAGCTCCATTTTACAAAGATAAAAAAATATTAAAATTCGAATGATAAAATACAAAATGGAAACGTATTTCTGGTTTTATATCACTCATTATCCTTCTCCTGCAGTCTAAGTGTTTTTTACGGAGGTGAGAACTCTCGAAAAATCTTAAATCCAAAAATAAAAAATAAAGGATAGAGAGAAATCCCAAAAAAAAATTCTCTCAAAAAAATTCTAAAAGACCGAAGAAAATACAATAACATAAAAATCACTTAAAAAAAAACTCTCCAGAACGACTCCCGTCAAAAAACATGGAAAACCTCAAAAAATTAGAGAATACAGAAAACCCGAGAAAATATCCTCTTGAAAAAAAATCGAAAAGATTGAAGAAAATACAAGAAAACGTAGAAATGGTACAAAAATGATAATAATACTAATAAAAAAAGTCCATGATATTCGTTCAGCACTAAACATTTTTATATCAATGAAAGGACAAGTATCCTATTGATGTCTGAAAATCAATTAATGAGAAAAAAGAAAATCCTTCCAAAAAGACACGTCTCAAAAAATAATAACAAAAGTCCATGATTTTCGTTCAGCACTAAAATTTCTGATATTAATAAAAGGACAAGTATTCCATCGATGTTTGAGATTTGAGTAACGAGAAATAAGAAGAAATCAGTTGTGGCTGGAAAAGAGTTGCTAAGTTACAAAAATAGATATAAAACGAAAAAAGTCAACATTTAATTTACGTACATGATTAAAATTTACAATATCAATACTCGGACAAGAATTTCAATGGTATTTATTAAAATTTAGAACTTTAACCTTGTATATTTAAATAGTTATCCATGCCTCTCGTTTTTCCGGATACGCGATTCTCTCCCTTTGTTCCCCCCGATGAAAATATAAAAGTTTTACCCCGTTTTTTAAATTTTTCAGCGTGGGCGAAGATTTTATGATTTCAGTCAGACAGAGGCTCGACTTGTAACCTATCACTAAGTCATCTGGCCCTCTTGGATTTTCAGAAGTGAAATTTTTCTACACTGTTCCACTATCGGAATTGAAAAACTTTAGCCAACGCGGAGAAATTGCAAAAATGGGCTACAGGTTATATAACTTGAGGCCACCAATATTGTTGGATTGGTAACAATTTGTTAAACGTTCACCACCGTACGTTGAGCGTATGCGCACACAGTACTTGTCCGGCCCATAACTTTTTATGCAAATTGCTCATTCAAAAAAAAATCAAGGATCACTTGCCAAAACCGAAGACTTTTTTCGTTGTGTGCACTTTTTGATTTGAAGTGCAACATTTTTTTTTTCTAGGCAACTGATGCTACTTCCATAAGGTCTCACATTACTCCCTTCATCAAATAATAGCATTGGCATAGACAAAGCACCTGGCATTGTATGTGTTTTTATTTTTTTTTTTATTATCTTGAATGATACATTCTTTTCCTAGCATGCTCCCTTCATAACGTCTTACAGACTCCATTCCACAATACAATATTGCTCTTTCGGAAATTTGATCGAAAGAACGTTATACAGAAGGACCAAGCTGAATAACCCTAGGACCCTACACTATGTGTTTCAAAACAAATCCCTTACACAGGGGTTACAAGTACCCCAGCACTTTGAATCGACGCAGTTGACTCGCTATTTCTTGTAGAGAGCTTTGTTTTTTTTTCATTCAATTGTTCGAATTCTGAGAAAAAAAATTAAACATTGAGAAAAGGTGTAACATTTATTTTTCACGGTGAAAAATGCAATTGAAAAAATTAAGCACATAAACTTCGAATTTTTCACTAAATTTACAAACAATTTTTGTACGCATATTTTGGAAAATCAAATCATGGATTCTTCAAGAACATAGTATAGAACATGCCACAATCAACATGGAATTATAAAGATTAATGAAAAAAGGAAGGAATGATTAACTATTTACTTGCGAGAAACAGTAAACGGCAAAATGTGTGGGGTTACGCTAACCCCAGGCTCTTAAACACGTGCTCGCACTTTGACCTTCAGAATGATATGGACGATTCCTCCGGTACAAGTATACGCAGTATAGCCCCCCCTCCTAATGCGACCAATGGGGTGGGGTGATCACTTCAACTGTCGAAATGCCAGGACCGTAAAAATTTAGTGGGGGTTTGGGGAACCCCTGAGTAGAGTCCTAGGGTTAATATTTGTTAACAAATATACGTGGTTTCAAAACTCAGTTATGAGAATGACTGTTCATGAACTGTCTAATCATTTGAACTATGGTCGCTGCATCTTGGGATGAGCAAACCAGCTTATCCCGATCATTGGTAATCGATTCTTATTTAGCTCTCAATTATACTATAATATTAGGTCTAAATGATAATACCACTTAATAATCTTAATCAATTATACTTTGATCTTCATTCTTAAAAACAATAACAGTTAATAATCTTGATCAACGTTGAAAGTTATCGAGAAATTAAAAATTTATTTGAATTTTTATTTATTTTATAGGTTTGTTACGCCCCGAGAGAAGGGATCGTTATATTCACGGAGATATTGATGCTCGACCGCGAATTTTGATGTCCGGACGATGTTTGCGGTTACTATATTATTAGGATTTGGATTTTTATGTTTAGGTTTGTTTGGATTTGTTTGTCGTATCAGTGAGGGTTTTTGATTCCTCAGAATAATTGATCAAACACAATTTTACACACCAATTGATTTGGTTTTTATTCACTGTTGTTTTCACTTAATTCTAGAGTTACACAAGTTGGTTTTTATTACGATGTTGAATTATTATTAAAAGAGTTGGTTAATAGTTTATTTACGATTCTGTTTTAGATCAGACCGGAGTTAACGATATAGGATTTCGGTGTTTGCAAGGACGGTTTACACTCGCCTTGATGAACTCGCGAACTTATATAAATTGTATTAGTCGCGGTTAATGAAACAGAGATTATTCTAAGAGATGTAGAGTCTCTGAGATTTCGCTGTTAACTGATTATTCTAATTCTAAAATTTGGGTTCTGGAGTTGGATTCTCTGTAGAATTTTTGGGGGTAGGATGACGTGGAAGGGACTGACTTTGTTATAGTTTAATTTTGGGATTGGTCGAGGAGTCGTTAACTTGGTTTGTTATTTTGTGATTACGTCAAGTTATAGGAGAGACTTTTCCGGATAGTGATTGGAGGAAAAGTCGTTATATTTTTCTAGGAAGATAGCAGGGTTGCTCTGGTTTCGAGTGGTTGCACGTGCGTGCTCTGGATTTTGGAAAGTGGATTTTTACGACTTAAGGCGTATGAAAAAAGGTTGAGTTTAGGGTGATCTAATTTTCGAGTATCGATAGATTTATGATTTCCTGGCGAGACCAAGTTCGTGAAATCTGATATTAAGAGATGAGGGAATAAGAGTTTTTGTGTATCAGGATTTTTCAGACGATGCATTTGGCGACAGGATGTCGGGTCTGTTTGAAAAATATATTTTCTAATTTTATGGCTTTTCCTTGAAAAAAAATAAGGGATGCTGTGTTCTCTTGGCGACTGAAAGTCGAGTGGTGTCTGGAAGACACGTGGCTTTATAATATGATGTCAGAAGCTGGGATATGGAAACGGACTGTGTGTTTCTTTATATTCTATATTAACGTTAGAGAGTATATACTATTACAAGAGTATATACTCGATTTTATGATTATGCGATTAATTATATGTTACTTATCGACGAATGATGATGTAGGTACAAAAGTGTACCTTCTGATGGTACCTGGATTAAAAAGGGTAAATTGAAAAAAATTATGGGGGGCCTAGCGTTAGGCTAGGACGTAACAGGTTCATTTGCGGACTAGATGTATCCCAGTCATTAGGATTTTTTTTTTATCGAACTCTCAATGATATTTCAATCTTGATTCTTAATAATAATAACACAATAATCGCAATCAACATTAAACATTGTTGAAAAATTAATTAATTAATTAATTAATGTCAATTTTCATTTTTTATGTAGGTTTATTTGCGGACTTTTGTTTGAATGAGCAATTTGCATAAAAAGTTATGGGCCGGACAAGTACTCTGTGCGCATACGCTCAACGTACGGTGGTGAACGTTTAACAAATTGTTACCAATCCAACAATATTGGTGGCCTCAAGTTATATAACCTGTAGCTCATTTTTGCGATTTCTCCGCGTTGGCTAAAGTTTTTCAATTCCGATAGTGGAACAGTGTTGAAAAATTTCACTTCTGAAAATCCAAGAGGGCCAGATGACTTAGTGATAGGTTACAAGTCGAGCCTCTGTCTGACTGAAATCATAAAAGTCTTCGCCCACGCTGAAAAATTTGAAAAACGGGGTCAAACTTTTATATTTCAATCGGGGGAACAAAGGGAGAGAATCGCGTATCCGGAAAAACGAGAGGCATGGATAACTATTTAAATATACAAGGTTAAAGTTCTAAATTTTAATAAATACCATTGAAATTCTTGTCCGAGTATTGATATTGTAAATTTTAATCATGTACGTAAATTAAATGTTGACTTTTTTCGTTTTATATCTATTTTTGTAACTTAGCAACTCTTTTCCAGCAACAACTGATTTCTAATTTTTATTTCTCGTTACTCAAATCTCAAACATCGATGGAATACTTGTCCTTTTATTGATATCAGAAATTTTAGTGCTGAACGAATTTCATGGACTTTTATTATTAGTATTATTATCATTTTTGTACCATTCCTACGTTTTCTTGTATTTTCTTCAATCTTTTTAAATTCTTTTTAAGAGGATATTTTCTGGGGTTTTCTCTATTCTCTAATTTTTTGAGATTTTCCATGTTTTTTTCACGGGAGTCGTTCTGGAGAGTTTTTTTTTTTAGGTGAACTATATTATATTGTATTTTCTACGGGCTTTTAAAATTTTTTTGAGAGAATTTTTTTTGGGTTTTCTCTCTATCCTTTATTTTTCATTTTTGGATTTAAGATTTTTCGAGGGTAGTCGTTCTGCAGTGATTTTTAGGGTTTCTTTACTCTTTCCTGTACTTTACTTTTTCCTTTATTGGTATTTATAAGATTTTTTTAGGAGCGTGAATTTTTTGTGCGGAGTAGATTTTTGTTTTTAGATTTTTCTGTGAAAACAGATAGGAACGGGGTCACCAACAAATGTACTTGTCCAGGCTTTTTTCCCCGGTGTTATGTATCCGCAAAGAATTGTAAGGGGAATAAGAAATCGATAAAAAATAGAATAAAACTGTAATTGAAAAATAAGAGACATTCAGCGCTGCGGTTAACCATTTTTAGCCAAACTGATTATAAAATTTCCGTTACCAGCTGAAGCAAATCAAGATTTCTGCTTTCACGCATGCTACCGTTTGCAATACTTTGGGTCCATTTATAGTGAATAACACGAAGTTTCCATATCAGCTTGAATAAATGATGACTGGATAAAAGTGCACATTCCATTATGTAAGACAGTCATGAAGATTGTTTTTCTTAAACTTTGATATAAGAATTCATTCATTGGTCTGAAGAAAATTATGGATTCTGCTATTAAGCTACCTGATATACCTATACCATGAATGAATTTTCATTTTCATTTTATGCTTAATTCATTATTTTCTGCTTAAAAGCATAATTCTAATGTTCAATTCTAATTTTGACTCTGTTCTTTATTCAATTTATGGCAAGATTGAATCGAGTCTGTTTCCTTGTTCTTTTTTTCTAGGATAAGTGAAATGTATATTGTCCACAGAATACATTTTTACATTGAAATATGTAATGACAAAGGTGATTTGATTTTTGAAAACTTTGACAACAAATATACTATTGAATTGAACTTGAGCAAAGAATATACAAAAAGATATAATCACACTAAACAATGAAAATTCGTGACAATCATTTGCGTAGAAAATAGCATCGCCGTTGCACTTCATCAACCAACTATTATCTCTTATGTTGGAGAGAAAATAGTTTTAATTTATTCATTAAGAATAGTAAATGGCCCACTGCGTCAGCTTCGGCAGTTTCTGACAGACCATGTGGACAAAGCGAAGAAACTCCATATAGTTTACTACACCCTGCGGTGCCTTCAATATAGTAAAAAATGGCATAAACTTTCGTTGCGTCTCAGCGATGAGAATCTTAACATTATTAGGAAAAACATGCCCGAAAGGCTCAAATTGAAACTGGGAGAAACATTTATAGTTATTCTGCCACAATGCGCAGTGGAGAATTTAAGGAACATTCAATATCCACAACTTTCTCTCATAATTGAATTTCCACCAAAATCTTGCGCAGGCCTGACCGCGTAATCCCATGACATTTTTTGATATTTTGATCTATAAACTTGTTGGTGAAGATGATCCTTAATATAATGCTCATATATAATCAGCGGAACCTCAGCTGATTGCAAAAAGCTGCAGTGAAATGCTTAAAAGAAAAAGCAATATGCGAAAGAGACAATAGCTTTGATGTATTCATTAAGAATAGTAAATGGTGCATTGCGTGTCAGCTTTGGCAGTTTCATTCAAACCTAATGGACAAAGCGAACTCAATTCAGTTTACTACAGCCTGCGGTGTCTTCGGAGTAGAGAAAAATTTTGACACAATCTTTTATTGCATCTCAGCGATAAGAATTTTAATGCTATGAAAAGAAACATTGCCGGGAGAATGAAGTTGATACTGTATAAAAACATTTATAGCAATTCTTCTACAATGCACACACTACAGAATTGAAGAAACATTCAATGTCTTGATTTTTTTGTCATAATTGAGGTTTCACTCGAATCTTGCGCAAGCCTGACCGAGTCATGTCGTCATATTATTGCTGACATTTTGATGTATAAACTTGTTGGCGAACATGTTCCTCGAATACAACGTTCATATAACCAGCGAAACTCCAGTTGATGAGAAAAGCTGCATTGGAATGCCTAAAAGGAAAAGCGTAAGAAGATAGCACAGCGTGTAGAATATTGGGAGTTTGCTGGTTGATTCGTAGACCGCAACTGCGAAAAGTATTGAGAATCATGATTCCACAAGCATAGTCACATGTTAATTTTTAAAAATAAACATTTCATCAACACTCCTTCTTTTTACAAGTTTTTATTAATGGACAAGATACATTTTGGTAACTACTCCCATCACGCACATGATCACTTATGAGAAAAAAATGTCTCTTGATTTGGGACACGAATATGAGGGACATGCTTGAAAAAAAACTCGTCGCGTTCCACGATCTAAACATCAACACCATTGATTTGAAAGTTCACACATTTTTAGAACGCCTGTCACTGAATTTTTGAGGTTACGTCACGATGTATTTTCTAGCACTCATTCTGACTTGACGAATTCACGACTTCATTGAAGTTGTTTTATTTTATCACAAATCATAAGCGAATAAAACACGTTTTCGTTATTCATTCGACTTCAAAATAACTTTTTTTTACGCTTTTGCACTCGTGTTTGCACTTTTCGTTTGTTGACACTTGAATATAAAGTTGCGACTTGTAGCAGCTGACACATCAGCAAAATTCCTATCACTCGTTGAACCACTCAAAATCGCGACTTCATTCGTATTTTTTTATTAACCGAGTACCGAAATAAAGCATTTTTCTCGAATGGAGAGATATAGCTAATAATCACGGACACTTCAAACTTATTATTTATTAACCGAATAACGAAATAAAGATTTTTCTCCGAATTTATAAAAAATCCGTGACAACACGTCCTACACTTCGCACTATGTCGCTTTGACAGCTGACACATTAGCAATACGTCAAACTCTCAAACTTTCTGCTGGATCGGTACAGAGGGAAGAACCAATAGGAACTCGTTACTTTTGTCGCCGAAGACCGGCTTCAGTGAAAATGCTTTGATTTTGTCACTTTGTCCTTTGATTATGTCGTCTGCGCGCATATACAGACACACGAAATATTTCAATGTGTTACAATTTTCGCATAATCTTGACAATGTGCAAAGTTTTTTATCAGCAAATACGCAATCAATCGTGCTGTAATTAGGCTCAATCGAATAGGAATTTCTCAATAAGTCTCGATCTGAATTTTGGAATGATCAGGAATTACGAAACTCAAGAGATAAGGAATGTCTCCTGAGTTTCGTAATTCGGGAAAATGACTTCAAGTTTTTACCCCCACCACCGAAAATTGCTTTATTCAGAAATAATAAACTCTGGCGAGCCTTGGGTCAGCAGACGACAGAGCTGTCAAATGTACTTGTCCCGAGACTCTGCCGAGTCTCTTGATAATAACCGTCCAACGTTCAAACTTTCCAGTGGATCGGTACAGAGTGAAGACGAGGCAATTGTGACCAATCGGAACTCGATGCTTTTGTCGCCGACGAACGGCTTTGGTGGAAATGGGTTTTGAATAAATGGACATCTAAACGCCTTTGATTGTGTCATCTGCGGGCAAATACAAATGCACGAAATCCCTTAACGTGTTGGAATTTCTGCATAATCTTGACCGTTTGCAAAGTTTTTTTGCCGAAAATACGACATCAATCGTGCTGATTTAAGGCTCAATCGAATTTTTTTTCTCATAATTAGTATCCAGTTTAATTTTTAAGTCATCGTCTGTCTCCTGAGCTTCGTAATTCGAGAAACTTACTTCCAGTTCTTACCCCCAGCACCTGCTGATGCTATTAACGCCGGGAACGGCTTTGGTGAAAACGGGTTTCGATGGAAATCAAAACGCCTTGGATTGTATGATCTGCTGCGTGCAAATACAGACACACCAAATCCTCCAATGGTTTGGAATTTTCGCATAATCTGGACCCTGTGCATAGTTTTTTCTCAGGAAATACGCAATCAATCGTGCTGTAGTTAGGTTCAATCGAACGGGAATTTCTCATCTAGTTGTCTCCAGTTTACTTTTGAAATTATCACATGTCTCCTGAAATTCGTAATTCGACAAAATGACTTTCAGTTTTCACCCCCACCACCGCGAATCGTTTTATTTAGAAATATTATACTCGGATGAGCCTTGGACCAGCAAACGGCAGACCGAGCTGTCAAATATACTTGTCCCGAGACTCTATTGTGTCTTGATTTTTATTCGATTGGTAATTGTTTGTTTATGGAAGTTAGCTATATGGCAGACCCTTTCGAACCCATTTTTACAAAAGATTAAGGATTCGTTTTCGAATCATTTGGGCAACTTTAGGAAGCCTTAAAAAAATGAAAAGAATGATTAGGAACATACTCAATACTATTTTACTAATTAATTCCGATTATTGTAAGTATTATAGCTTGGCTAAAGCAAAATAAATGAATAATTCTGTTACTGCTGGTTATTATGGGAAAAAGGGACCATCGACGGAAAAACTGTACGCGAAATGAAAAAAATGGCGTACAACAAAACTATGTACCGAATCTTATTTCGCAAATAACAATCTGGGGTATTAAAATTATGTACTAAATTTGAATTATCGATATAGAACTGCAAGTGATTCCAATTATGTACCAGATTCCGATTTCCGAATAAATTTCAGGGTATTGAAAGTATGTACAAAATTCGATTTCCCGTTGTACAAATTCAGGTACCTCAAATCGTTCATTAAATTCCCATTTCCGAATCAAAATTTACAGTACATATAGATATGTACTAAATTTCAGTTTCTGAATCAAGATTTAAAATAGTTTGTGTTTTGTGAAGGAGTCTGGTGCAGGTGGATATAGAAATAATACGGTGACACAGAATGTAAAAACTGAACAACGAGTAATTTATTTTAACTTTGGTGAACAGAATAACCCGACAATTAATAACGACCCGAACTGCCCGTGAACCCAATCGATCTCGTGAGAATTGACCCGGCGACGCTCGAGCCCGCACTCGAGGTCGAAGATGGCTGCCGAAGCGTGCGTGAAAAAACGTGCTCGAGGGATCTCGAATTATCGATGCAATCGACGTACGAATTTGCCCAGAAAAATTATGAGGAGAACTTAGGATTGCCCGTTTAATTAATGGAAGTATTATTTTTGATGTCCGATGAGAATTTTGATAGTAATTTTGAACCGAAAAGATTGTGACGTTTGCACGCTAAGGCCCTCGGATCAAGACTGGCGAGATCGATGAGGAGATCGATGAAGACGCGCCACGCGCATGCGTCGCGTGTCGCGTCGAGCAAGCCCGGTGAGTGTCCAGGAGGTGTCGCCGCCCGTGGGAGCGCGAGAACTAGCGCCCGATCGCTCGTGTCTCGCTGCTCCCGTATTTCGTAGCCCGGAACGTGGCGACAATTGCGGTGGAGCACGAACCCGACCCGAGTGCTCACGACCCGCAGGAATTTTACTAATTCCTGAACAGTTTGTAACGTGACATTTTTGGCCACGTCACCCGCACGGATTGGTCGACCAGTGGACAGAGGTTCTGGTCCATTTGACGCCGCCCCGCGACTCGTCGTGGGCCATAATCGAAGGAGATTTTACGTAATTTTATTTGTTTCTTTTTAGCGATTACCTGGACCCGTCCTTCGGGTCCCACATTACCTGCCATAGCGGCCAATATTACCTGCGTTGATCGCTAAAATAACTGTTTGTGTGAGCGAGTGAGAGAAAAGGATAACGTTAGTGTCATATTTTATTATCGTTTGCATCGCCCTCGATCGACGTTTCGGGCGTCGCCCTTGCGCCTCAGTTTATATTGTTTTAGCGGTTCCTGTGCAACGATTTCGCTTCTGGTTGTTGGAGCTCGACCACCAGAGCCCCAACAAGCGAACGGTCGAAAGACCACGCTGGATATCGGCCATTCATGAACGCCGCCCGTGGCTTTCTCACCGTCGCAACCTGGAGTTGCCCCGTTCGCCTCCCACGCTTGCAGGAGCTGCAGCCCGTATACAACGGCGCCTCGTCGATTGGGATCCGGGTTTTTCCTGGGGTGGAGGTGACGTTCGCCTGGTGGCATTGTGGACCCACCGCAACGCGACGGGACGCCGAGCGTCGCGAGGGAGGTCTCCCCTCCACCTTTCAGAGTGAATTCGGCCGGATCCCTAGAGGAAAGGCTCCTGCAGCAGGGAAAGTCCACCGGAGGTGGGATCCGAGCCAGGACATCATTTGAAACTCCCGCGTATCAAGTTCACGCAACGCCGAGGAATTTCCATTATTTCGGCAAATTCGCAATAGAGGCGTTAGAGCGAGGCCCGGCGGTCCTCGAGTGGTGGGGAGAGAGAACGAGAGCGCGGAGTCTTCCCGAGACGCGAGAACAATTATTCTTCGATATATTGTGTCACTGGCGAGTCGCTAATTTTTGGAGCTCCTGAGCCCTCTCAATCACCACGTGAGCAGAGAATTTCGTCTCGGTAAGCCCGTTCCTCTATTCTCTCCGATTCCTCGGATTATTGAGTATAATTTTGTTGTGTTAAATTTGAGTTTTGCCATTTGTCGATGGCGAGGAAAAGCGAAGATGTAACAGAGCGGGATTGCGGCTCTTTTCTCTTCGTTCTTTCCTAGTAATTGCGTTTTGTCGAATACTCAATTTTCCGACGAGTCCCCCTTGGTGACTCACGACGTTCGTATTATTTTGTGAAATATTTTTATCAATTCGTTGAATCGAGATTTGTGAACGTCATATTATATATTATAGTGTGTAATATTGGCCAGTATAGGCCTCGTGTTTCGTCGTAATTTCGTTGTTTCGCGTTCAAGGCCGGCCGCGACCGAGCCGCGCCGGTTTGTTTTCGTGCTGTCTCTCTCTCACTCGGCCTCGCGTACGTTCCGTATTGTTTCGTTCTTTGGCCTATAATTCCTTCGCTATTTTGTTCTCGCGTTTATTTCCTTTCGATTTTCGTATTTCTGATTTTCGTAATATTATTTCATATATGCCGTTTCGTGTTGAATTGCCTCACTACCTGCCCTCGGGCCTTCGCTAATATTGTCTCGTTTAGATTGTTTCGAATATTGTCGCGCGTATTAATTTCGTCCTGATTATTGTATTTTATGAAGTTCTTTGATTTATTGTGTCTGATCCGATTCTTACCTGCCTCCGGGCTCTGATTACCTGAATTACGGTTGAGTTCCCTGAGTTAGTGACGTAGTCGCTAACTCCATTAATATTCCGGTTATTTGTTACTTTCGCCAGCCTTACCTGCCTTCGCGCCTTGACTACCTGAATCGCCGCGTGATTACCTGAGTTAGCGACGTGTTCGCTAATTCCCGCGATTTTGCGAGTATTACCTGCCTTTGGGGCCCTAACTACCTGGCCTTCGGCCGAACTACCTGAGTTAGCGATAATAATGCTAACTCCGTCGCGATTTAGTCCCCTCAAGGCCATTTCCCAGTCAGATTGTCTATCATTGCCTGCTTTCGAGCTAACGTGTCGTTCCTTTCGGATTTTGTTATTGTTCGCTTTGCTTTCGTGTTTCATCTGAATAAATCATTATTATTAAATTAAAGCTTAACGGCTTTGGCTTTCTTTTATTTAGACTCCCGATTCTTTACTCTCGCCCCGGACCAGCCCCTCTACCCTTAGTATCTCAGTTGAGCTGAGTAGTCGGACCACCCTGAATCCCCGTGACCCCTCGGATCCACTCATCCACCATGTCCGTGCCAGAGTGGGCGAACTTAAAGTCGATTTGACCGGCGGTACTTGGTACCTGGCGCCCAGTCCAGCCTGGCCGGATCGGGTTGGTTCGAGGGGAACTTCCGGTAGAGTTCGGAAGGGACAGAATGACCCGAGATGGGAAAATCCTGTTACAAGTTAAAATAATGGGCCAATTTTGCAAAATACATTTTGCGATTGAAATTATGTACTGAATTTTACATCTCGAATTGGAATTTGAAGTCATTCAAATTATATACCAAATACCAATTCACCAACGGAAATTTGGGGTACTGAAATTATTTTTTTTATTTAGATTTCTGTTTTTATTAATTTAGGGTATCCCGAATTATCAACTAAATTTCAATTCCTGAATAGAAATCACAAGTATTTAAATTATGTACCGAATAACAAATCGTAAATTCCAATTGAGTACCAAACTAATCACTCATTTTAAATACTTCTAATTTAACTAACTAATTAAAAATCCAAATTGTACTAATACTTTAACTAATTAAAATCCAAATTCGAGTATTCAAAAATACTCGAATTGAAATTAGCGAATCAATTTGCAAAAAAATATCCATTCCCCTAATGGAAACAAAAAAAAATTAAAAATTGTAATTCCTAGAATTGAAGGGGAAAAATTCCATTTTGCTTTCACGAATGAAAATTTTGACCCTGAATTTCACTTTCAGAATGAAAATGCAACTTTAATTCGCGAATATAAATGACCAATAGAAAATAAAACTGCACGTAAAAAATAAGAGACATTCAGCACAGCGGTAAACCATTTTTCTTCATACCTCGGTCGAAAGTACGCAGTTTCGGCCCTGATTTCAGGGCAGAAAGTTGAACATTCCTGCATTGCTAAAAAAAAAACACGCTTGCCCTCTGTAACAGCGGGCGCAAAAATTTTTTCCTGCACTGCCGCCGATCATTTGTCTCTAACCGTGTTTCTTGTTCAATATGTCAAAGCTGTTTTTTTTCTTTTGTCACCTGTCACGACTACCGCCAGTGACTTGTCTCTAACTGTTTTTTGGTTAACGTCAAAGCTGCGTTCATATATATATATGTCAGATACACACAAATATTTCCTCACTGACAGCCGCAGTGACACAGCGTACAAGATTTATTAAATGAGGCGATACAATTATTAAAAGATACAAAATTAGTGTTACAATAAAATAATTTGATAGTGGTGCTAGCGGAGTGTATCGCGCAGAGCCCTTTCAAAAATATGCTCTTTCCGACTCGATGACCCGAGAGAGAATGCCCTCCAAAAACGTAAGACCTCTTAGTCCGTCTCTAATCTCTTTGTCCTGGGCCTCTACGCGATACAACCCACTCGTGGTACATGCACCACGCACCACCAACAGGGTAAGTATTTTCTAAACTTCTTGACGACATCTCGTCACTCGACGTTCGACATTTGACCCTCCATAAACATCATAAAAAAAAGGTCGAGTGCGTCGTCTGGACTTCGTCTTCGACTGCGATGCGACACGGCCATACTGACTAGCACGCGTCTCGAGTGCCCAATATTTAATCATTTAGTTCACTTCTGAAACACAAAAACAGCCATCGAACAATCGAGCATTAGCTTACGTTCGGCTTTCCTGACTTTACAAGTTCGTCTGTGTCCATTATGCTTTTGCTGTATTCTTTTATAATACTCTACAGTCGCACTGTAAGTCCAATTACCAAGACACAAATGGCTCTGCAGGCATGCCCTACACATCCGTGCAATTTCTAACCATTGTCCAGTTACAATAGCTCTGTAGGCATGTCTTTCACATCCATACATGTTCTAACTATCGTTTTACTATTCGCAGTAGCTCGAGGCATGTCTCTTACATCCATACATGTTCTAATTATCGTTTTACCATTCGCAATAGCTCTGTAGGCATGTCTCTTACATCCATACATGTTCTAACTATCCTTTTACCATTTGCAATAGCTCTGTAGGCATGTCTCGCACATCCATACATGTTCTAACTATTGTTTTCTCATAGGTCTACATTGAATTATTCTCAAGTGACGTTTAAACCTTGGGTTCGAGGATTCTGGGTGATCAAGTCCAGCGAGCATCGAAAGCCAAAGTCGCACTTTTGAATCAAACAATGATAACCAACATAAATCCGTCTTAATTTCTCTCAACAAAATTCAACAATCAGTAAACCAGACCACGTCTGTTCTATTACCCATGGTTTTGATTCTTTTTGCAAAATCTCACGTTTGCTACTCAAATTATATCAAACAGGTTGTTGCACAATATTGTTCTCACCTTGTTCTTTTTCTGCGACATAGCTATCCTGACTCGCCTCGTTACCTGGAGCTGCGATCAGTTTATCATGAGACACTTTAATACTATTTCGGCCTTGCATTCCAGAGCCAATTTTCTTGACAAGATACCGATCATTTGGCAATATCGCAACAACTTCGACTGGACCACGATATTTGGCATCCAGCTTCGTCTTTATTCTATCATTGTTTCTAACCATCACAAAATCTCCAATTTTGAATGGATTTACAGGTTTGTTTTTCTTGTCGAACCGTTTTTTTCTTTTGCCCCTTCGACTCTTATACTCTCCAGGGCTGCAGTTCTAAGCTCACTCAACTCGTCATTGTCATTTACTACGATCGGGTGTTTTATGCGTTCTATTTCTATAGCGTTTATTTTTGTCCCAAATAAAATCTCGGCGGGACTTTTTCCCAGCGTTTTATGGACAGTCGAATTTATTGCAAGTTGTACTTTACCCAGTTCATTTTTCCATTGCTTTCCCTGAGCTTTACTTATGGACAACATATTTCTCATTGTTGACATAACCCTTTCAACCTGACCATTGGCTCTTGGCGTTCCTGAAGCTATAAAGTGAATCAAGATATTTTTTTCTTCACAAAATTTCTTGAACCGCGCGTTTGTGAATCCCGTACCTTGGTCACAAACTATTCGTCTCGGCACCCCAAAAATGAACGAGTGTTTCTCAATCTGGTTAATTGCTATTTCCGCGTCCAAACGGTTTATCCAATTTAATGTCACAAATTTCGTAAATCCATCTATAATTACGAAAACGTACTCTTTCTTCTCCGAGGGCCCTGATAATTTTCCTGATATGTCTACGTGAATCGTATACCACGGAGTATCGTCTTTTTCTATCGGATGTAACTGTGCTTGGGATGGTCTCGATACGGATTTGCAAGTTTGACACAGAATACAATTCGCTACAAATTTCTTTACTTGCTTTGACGTATGAGGAAACCAATAAAGTTCGTAAAGTTTGTCTAAAGTCTTTTCCCAGCCTAAATGGCAAATATTCGCGTGTACATGATGTATGAGCGACCATACCATCAATCTGGGTACTACGGGCAATGTGATTTGCTTACCCTTCCTCTCTATTGTTCGCATCAAAATTTTATCCTTTATCGTATAAGTTTTTGCAGACTCTGATCCGTCAAGTACTTCGCGATATAAAGTTTTTATTTCATCGTCTTTTTGTTGAGCTACAATTAACCAGTCATCAGCTAGTTCTATTATTTTATTTGCGTCGTCTTTATTGACTTTCATTACGGTTTCCTCTGAAACAGGGTTTCTTGACAGAAAATCAGCATGTTTCATTCTTTCACCCGCGCGATATTCAATGTCAAAGTCAAAGGATTGTAAAAATGCCCACCACCGGTAAACACGTGGTGTTAGATCTTTCTTTAGGCTCGCGGCTTTTAGTGAGTTACAGTCTGTGACAACCAAAAATTTACGACCCACCAAATATTGTCGAAAGTGTTTTATTGCGTTCACGACTGCAAGGGTCTCGAGCTCGTACGAGTGATACCGAGTTTCAGCGTCTATAGTGCGTCTACTGTAGTAAGCAATCGGGTGTTTATTTTTTTCTATGCGTTGAAGCAACACGGCGCCGTACCCGAGGGCACTCGCGTCTGTGTGTAATTCAATAGGCAAGCTGGGGTCAAATATACGGAGACACGGTTCTGACGTTAAACACTCGACAAGCTTCGTCCTAGCTTCGCTATGTTCGTTTGTCCACTTTATCGTTTTTGTACTACCCGCGGTTAGCTCATACAAAGGAGCTGCAATCTGTGAAAATCTCGGTATAAACCTACGAAAATAGGATGCTAGCCCAAGCAATTGCCTTACCTGGGTCTGCGTCCGAGGGACGGGCGATTGCACCAGGGCCTCAATTTTTCGAGGGTTGGGCCTCAGCTCCCCGCTCGACACAGTGTATCCCAGATAATCAATTTGCGTTTTGAAAAATTTACATTTATTTAAATTGAATGAGAATCCATTCTCAGCGAGTTTTCCCATAACGGTCTTTAATCTGTCTAGAGCCTCTTCTTTAGTTTTGCCAGGTATAAGGACGTCGTCTAAGTAAACGATCGCGTAAGAATATCGCAGTTCCCCAAGTGCGTTATTAATTGCTCTCTGATAAACGGAGGGTGCGTTCATTAATTCGAACGGCATTGTCAAATATTCATAATGACCATCGGGTGTAATAAACGCAAGTTTTTCTATCGAGTTCTCCTCGACAGGTATCTGATGGAACCCAGCTATCATATCTAATGACGAAAAATAATGTGCGCCACACAAGCGATCCAATTGATCCTGTATCAGCGGCAACGGGTAACGATCTGCTACCGTGTTCGAATTTAATTCTCGGAAGTCTACGCACAATCTATCCGATCCATCTTTCTTCTTTACCAAGATAATCGGACTAGAAAACGGACTTTTACTTTCTCTAACGATTCCTGCTTTGAGCATTTCGTCAACTAAGTTTCTCACAGTCTCTCGTTCTGCTGTGCCCAACTTATAAGGTCTTCTCTGTACGATTTTATTCGTGTCTTTCAATCTAATTTCGAGTTTACCGGATGTCACTCGAGTCTTAGGAGCTTCAACGCTCATATGCTCTGCGTATAATTTCAACAATTCTATAAGCGGTTTTTTCATTTCAATCGAACCACAATCGACAGTATCAACATCAATCTCCCGGCTACACGAGCCGACAAACCTATTTGGTTTCAGAAATTTAATTTTTATTCCATCTAACTCGATCGAAACCTTAGATAATAATTCTCTACCCAAAAGTAAATCGGTAGACAAGTTTTCGTCCGGCACTACATACAAGTTGACTTCAACATTTATACCGTCAAGATCGATTAACACGGAGATGAGTTCAGAGCAATTAACGTATCCGCTTCCGATACCTTTCAACCGCGTAAAGACGCATTGTCTCCTACCGGGCAATTTTTCTACCAATGTTTCTCCTACCAAAGAACAATCCGATCCGGAATCAAAGGTAAATGCTAAATGCAAAGGTAAACCTTACCGTTAGACAACTTCAGAGTACCTTCCGTAGAGGTCGAGCTGCAAAGCCTTACGATTTTCTCCTCCTTCTTTGTACAATTTGGAGAGATATGACCCTCCTCCTTGCAGTGGTAACAGGTTACCGTCTTCTTGGAGCTTGACCCCTTGTTGTCCCGTTGTTGGCTGCTGTGTGCCTTCGGCGCTGATCGACAGTCAGCCTTACGATGTCCTTTTTTTCCGCAATTGAAGCACTCGATGTCTGAACGGTGCGACTTCCCATCTCGCGGCGTCGGAGTCTTGGTATGTGGACCAGGTGCTCCGAGGGTTGCACGCGGTCGATGGTGGTCGGTCGTTTTTCCATCAAGGTACGACATTGCTTCCTGCAGGTTACGAGGCGATTCTCGTATAAAGATGTTTCGCACGAACCGATTTTGGTACGAATACGATAATCCAGCCAGTTGTGTTGCGGTTTCGTCCACCGAACTCCGTTCCTTGAGCCACGCCTTTAACTTTCTTCCCCTCTTCATAAAGTTCTCGATCGTGAACTCAGCATCGTCCGTCCAGATCGAATGAAGTTCCGAAGCGACGTTCTTATTTTTCGCGTATGCGCTTAGAAACTCAGCACGAATCTCAGTCCAGCTTTTCCCGGAGGGGTCCATGCTAGTGAACCATTGTGCCGCTTCGTCCTTGAAGGCTTTAGCCAGGTGCTGAATCATTTCCCAATCGTCCGGCTGGTACCGTCGGATCCACTCGTCGACCATTTTTGCCCAACCAGTTGCGTCGGTACTTTTCGGGTCAAATTTTATGAGCTCCATAGGTGCTCGATCTCGTTGTGCAAGCAGTTTAATCAGCCGCTTGTTTTCCTTCTTTAATTTCGCCGATCGTTTCTTCCGTTTATTTTCCTTTTGCACAGCGCTCGTATCGGATTCGGCTTCCGATGATGTCGGCGAACGATCTCTTTTTCGATTCGGAGATGGTACGTTTCTTGGTTCACTCACGATCTTTTCACCACCTATCGCCACTACACTGACACTGTCTTCACCGTCCTTAGCCACAACACTAGCACTGTTTTCTCCTTCCTTAGCCACAACACTGGCACTGTCTTCACTATTCTTCGTCATAGTTGAGTTCACAGTTCTCACCAAGTTGATTATGACTCGAATATTATTATCCAAATAACTTGGATAAATGTTCACTATCCCACTTCTGATGTCAGATACACACAAATATTTCCTCACTGACAGCCGCAGTGACACAGCGTACAAGATTTATTAAATGAGGCGATACAATTATTAAAAGATACAAAATTAGTGTTACAATAAAATAATTTGATAGTGGTGCTAGCGGAGTGTATCGCGCAGAGCCCTTTCAAAAATATGCTCTTTCCGACTCGATGACCCGAGAGAGAATGCCCTCCAAAAACGTAAGACCTCTTAGTCCGTCTCTAATCTCTTTGTCCTGGGCCTCTACGCGATACAACCCACTCGTGGTACATGCACCACGCACCACCAACAGGGTAAGTATTTTCTAAACTTCTTGACGA
>JACEOJ010005543.1:0-13195 GCA_013761285.1 Campoletis sonorensis | reverse complement strand
TTTTTTTTTTTTTTTTTTTTTTTTCAAGGAAAAGTGAAAAGTAGATTGTCCACAGAATACATTTTCACATCGAAATACTTGATGGCAAAAGTTATTTAATCTTGAATAAAGAATTGACTGTTACCAAACAATGAAAATTCGTATCAATAATTTGCGAAGAAAACAGTATTGCCGTTGAGCTTCATCTAATAACCATTAACTCTTATGCGAAAGAGACAATAGTTTTAATGTATTCATTAAGAATAGTAAATAGTCCATTGCGTCAGCTTTGCCAGACCTAATGGACAAAGCGAAGAACCTCAATTGAGTTTACTACAGCCTGCGGTGTCTTCGGAGTATGGAAAAATTTTGACACAAACTTATCTCAGCGATAAGAATTTTAATGCTATGAGAAGAAACATGGCCCGGAGGATGAAGGTGATACTGTATAGAAACATTTATAGCAATTCTGCTACAATACACACTACAGAATTGAAGAAATATTCAATATCTTGATTTTTTTGTCATAATTGAGGTTTCACTCGAATCTTGTGCAAGCCTGACCGAGTCATGTCATCATATTATTGCTGAGATTTTGATGTATAAACTTGTTGGCGAAGATGTTCCTTGAATACAACGTTCACATAACCAGCGAAACCCCAGTTGAAAAGAAAAGCTGCAGTCGAATGGCTGAAAGGAAAAGCGAAGGAAGGTAGCCTAGCGTGTAGAAGATTGGGAGTTTTTTGGTTGATTCGTAGACCGCAACTGAAAAGTATTGAAAATCATGTTTCCACAAGAATAGTCACATGTAAATTTTTGAAAATAAACATTTCATCAACACTCCTCGTTTTCACAAGTTTTTATTAATGAACAAGATACATTTTGGTAACTACTCTCATCACGCACATGATCACTTATGAGAAAAAAATGTCTCTTGATTTGGGACAAGAATATGGGGGACATGCTTGAAAAAAAAATCTCGTTGCGTTCCGGGATCTAAACATCAACACCATTGATTTGAGAGTTCACACATTTTTAAAACGTTTGCCACTGAATTTTTGAGGTAATGTTTCGATGTATTTTATAGCATTTAATCCAGCTACACGAATTCACGGATTTTTTTGAATTATTCAATATTTTTTCACAAATCAATTCAATGAAACACTTTTACGTTAATCACTGAACTTTAAAATTTTTTTTTTCACGTTTTCGCACTTCTGTTTGTCGACACTGGAATATGAAATTGCGACTTGTACAGCTGACACATGAGCGAAATATCTATCACTCATTAATTGGAGCACCCGAAATCACGATCTTATACGTATTATTTTAATCGTTCACTGAATCGAAATCACTTTTTTTCATGTACGTACTTCCGCATTTTCGGTTTGTCAATACTCGAATATAAATTTGCAGCTTTGACAGCTGACACTTTAGCGATATAGATAGGAACCGCACTTAACCCCGCACTACACACACTATTACAACACTCTTGACGAGTCTCTTGACCTAACACTTTTTCGTCGTCATCCACTGACGTTGAATTTTTTTTTTTTAACGTCTTCGCACTTTTCTTTCGTCGACACTTGAACCCGAGACTCTGCCGAGTCTCTTGAACTCTTTTCCAGATTCCTGATTTTCGAACGTTTCTGTATATCCGCGAGATCAAAGGACACATACATATGAAGTCGTATTAGTGTTATTCGTGTTACTCGTAACCAAAACTTTTTGTCAAATGGGAATACAGGGATATCTCGTCGGTCGCGACCAATCAGAAACACGATAGGAACATTGAGCCCTTTCTCTGTGTCATATACATACACGCACGCATACTTCGATCATCGCATAATTTCGCCTGTGCAAAGTTTTTTCTCAGCAATTACGGCATCAATCGGGTTGATTTATGGCTCGATCAAAGGGGGATAACTTAATTAGTCTCCAGTTCAAATTTCAAATCATAAGATTACGCCTGGGCTTAGTAATTCAAGAAACAGTTTCCCCCACCCTTGAAATCGTTTTATTCAGAGATAATATACTCGGGTGAGCCTCGGGCAAGCAGACGACAGACAGAGCTGTCAAATGTACTTGTCCCGAGACTCTACCGAGTCTCTTGATGATAGGGATGGAAGCCGAATTTTCATAACTTTACTTTCGTATATAATTTTGAAAACGTTTCATGTTTTTCTACATTCGATTTAATATCAGATAAGTGTTAATATTTTACGCGCCATTCAAAATGCCATCGATAATGACATAAAATGTGAAATATTATGTCGAAAAATCGAACGTTTAGAAAATTCACAGCTCGCTAGTCACTTCGCGACCAAACTTGAAATTTTCAGCGTTCCTTGGGAATAGATTAAAGTGTATTCTTTGAAAATTTCAAACGATTTCGATTTGATAGAAAAAAGTTACAGCTATCTGAAAATAGCGATTTTGCAGAAATGAGTCGGTTTTGAGACGCCGTATATAAAAAAGAACGTGGTAATTTATAAAAATAAGTGTAGATCGTGATGGAATGAATCTAGACGAAAAATTAAAACCATCGATTGGTCGTCTACTAGGAAAATTCTTGACCCCTTGAAATTTTGGTAAAATAGTAGCTCAGGAAAAGGGTCTTCAATAAACCGGACTTTGGTTCAGAATGGAAGACTATTTTTTCCCAAAAATACAAGCTCAGACGAGGGGAATGCCGTTTCATTTGAGTATTTAAGCCCCATAAAGCTTGCGTGAAAAAATCGTAAAAATGACGAAAATATCGACTTTTTTTTTATTTTAAAAATTTCGCTAGCTTGCAGATTTCGTTATATTAACTTCAAATTTTCAGGATCGTTTTTTTGTTACAACCTAATTTCGTAAAAAAAATCGGCAGCCAAATCGCCACCCCGACTCCGCAGGGTTTGGTCGAAAAGTAATGGATGCGCCCATGTATATATGTCGAGGATCGTAGTGGTCCTAGCTTGATTCATTTATTTACAACTGACAGATAAAAAGAAAGAAGAAGGAAGTGTCAGTTCGAGCGAGAGAATCGAGATCGCTTGACGTGTGTTTGACATCGATGTCATAATTATCAAGAATCCGATTAATATTCGATCTTTTGATTGATAATGGAGATTATACGTCCCTCACGCGAAACAGAAAGTTAAGTAATAGTGAATTTAAATAATTTTTTCCGACATATATTGTGACGGGATTTTTTTATTACGTAAACTTTCGCCAATTTAGGATCACAAAACTTTCCTCCTTTTGATCGTTTATTTTATGCAGTTGTTGGGAAAAATGTTGGGCGCCAGTCGCGAAAGCGACACGATCAAAAGGCGGAAAGATGATTGACTGGCTTTGCTGCAGCGGATGGGCAGGGTTATTCCAAATAAAATCCAGAATTATTTCAGAAATAACTCTTCGACACGAGGTTATTGTTTAACAGTCGATAGCTTTAAGATTTTATTCGATTTATTATAATTTGACACGGGATTATATTACGCTCGGGATTAATTCTCGATTACAAATTTGAAGTTTACGGGATTTTAACGAACGCGATACTCTACGATTCTTCGACGGGAAAAACCACGAATTCACACACACATTTAATATCGGCCGGGATCCTACACTCTTTACAATCTAATATACGAGCTCTTTTATTTCTTGCCACGGAACTACTCGTGGTCAAGAATTATCAAGGATGTTAATGATGTAAATTGATGGTAATTAATATGAAATATCCGAGCCCCCGCTAATCGGTTACTCGGTCGAGCTATTCGAATCCACGGTTACACCGGCCGATTCACGCTCTCACTCACACTCACGTAATCGCGCACTTGTCCACTCTGTTCGCGGTCTTTCCCGCGAATCAATTTTAACGAAATAATTATAATTTACGGGATATTTTTCGCGTACGGTCACGACGTTAATTCTCACAATAATTAGACAAAGAAATAGTTCCGAATCGCGAGACGTCGGATATGAAACTTGAACGAAAGAAAAGAAAATTCTAGGCGACCGTTTATTACACGAGGCAAAGTCGCCGCCGCGACCGAGATTTCCCGAAATTACGCGAAATATACGCACCGTTTCCAATAATAACTTTTATTAATCGGGAACAAAGTATTTAAAGAAGCTCACTAACCAAACGGAAAGAGACAAGAGGGATAACTCACGGTATTTTTCCCAGCCCCTGAAGACACGTCTATCACGCTCGGTACTCTGCAAAAATCTGATGAAATCGAGAGCCCTTTGTCAACCGTTCGACTTCTCCTCCCGCCCTTCCTATTCCCCAAAATTTCCCCCACATTTTGACAGGTCCGTCACATTAGATATTCACGCGAGCGTTAGACGGGGCACCGATTATTTTATTATTAATTCGGGACATGATTTTACATTGTTTTTATTCTTTTTCCCTAGCTCGCTTGTAAGAGGTATAATAATGACGGGACCTAAATGTTTTATGGGACTTTTCGTTGATGGTGAATCAATTATAATAATTCGAACGAATGACGGGAGACAATGAGGGACGATACTGCCCTGATTTACGAACGGGAGACGAACGCAATCGCTGGCGCTAACGGAAAATCGCATGTTCTCGATGTTTCTCGATGTTTTCTTCGTTCAACCGTCCTTCCTTTTGTTTTCGCTCGGAGAGTTCGAACTCGGCTCGACCTTGAGCTTGACAACGACGGGATATGGCCAACTGTACGAGCCCTGCTCGAAGTACAGTATTATTACGATGATTGACCTTCCTTTTTCCTTTAATCGTCGTTATTTGAGTCTTTTCGTCGTTTGGCTGATTTTTTTCCCTCGGGATCGTCGAATTTGCCTCTCGCATGAAATGATACTGTGACGTCCGTCTGAATTAATAATCAATCAAATTCTATCCGTTTAGAAAATACTTCAAGTAAATAATATCATGTATTTAAACTACAAGATAACCTTTTCATACACATACAAGTCTAGACGCAAGTCTCCGATACTTGAGAGGCCAGAGAAAAACGTCACGTGATAAGTGAAAACTCACGGACCCATTCCTAAGAAAAACTATAAAAATCTATAGACCGACTTGGGTCAGCGCATATATCATTATCTTAGATTTCAGACCGAACGAATTTCAAAGATGCATGTGGGAAAAATAAACATAAATTAGAGCGGCTTGGGCCAGGCGAAGTATCGCCAGATGTTAAGTGGACCACCCGAGTACGATAAGAAAAAGAAACGCTTTTCAAACAGAAAACATAAAAATCTGCAAGAGCCCTTGAAAATAAACACGAACTCCGAGATTAGGAAAAGACCGAAACTGCGTTTCGTCTTTCAAGATAAAATTACCAAATACAGCTGCGACTTTCCATGAGAACAGAGAATTCTCAAAATAATTTATTTCAATGATTACAAACTACACAAAATTATGTATCATTCGAAAACTCGATAAACAATAAAATAAACAATGAACAAATAATATACGAATTATAACCGAACAATTATAATGAAACACATTAGAAAACTTGAACAAGTAATTGATTGAATTAAAATAATAACTTGATAAACTCAGTAATAACAATTAAAATAACATTCTTGATAAACGAATAAAATAAAAACAAACAACACATATAAATAAAATGAGAATACACGATAAAATAAAATAAGAATAAATAAAAGATGAACAATAAATTAACACGAACGAGAATAGAACGAGAAGAACAAAAAATATCGAATATAGAATATAGATATATAATCTATGCATAAGAATGTGGAGGGAAGAACGGGCCTTCCCGAAGCAACACTATTCGTCGTCGGGGAGGAAAAGAAATCCACCCACGCACCCTAAGAAAAGGAAAACCATGTGGAAGGGATGGTGCGGTCCCGAAGCATTGGGTCCTTAATCTAAGATAAGGAAAAACCAAGGCCTTGACGAAATGTCATTGGCGTTGATTTTTCCTGCCCTCAAAATTAGGGAAACGCCTAGAAATTAAGTTTTAAATACCACTGCGAAGGAAAAATCAGTCAGTTGCAAGGAAAGAGGATCGAGAGTTGTACGAGAATAAAATCTTGAAATATCAAAAATTACATATCGTAAAGTAAGTCCCAAAGGAAGGACAAAGTGAAAAACAAAAATAAATAACGTAAAATCAAGTAAAGGAAAGTGAAATAAAGAGAGGATCTCCAACCACCAGTTGACTGATTTCATCTTCATCAATTTCAAGTAAGTAACACACTGTATTTGTAATTGAACGAAATAATTTGTTAAAATATATTTTTATTAATTTGTTAACTCAAATAAGTCTTGAAAGTTAATCTCCAAATCAAAGATCCCCGTCCAGTCTAGTAACCGAGAGGTTAGGGCAAAAAGGGGGAATGAGCTAAAATCTTTTCGTTGTGATTGGGATAAAATTAATATCACGGGAAAGTTTAAAAGCAAGACGTTCCGACGTCACAATACAAAGAAATATTCGCGGGATGTCGATTAATAATAATTATAATATTTTCCCTAAGAAAGCCTTGTGAGATCGTCGTGTGACCGAAGCACCGAGCGGGAGAGACGGTAACCTGAAGTTTTACCGGAGTTTTTCATCTTTTTAATATTTGGGGCGTTGTTCAAAAATAACAGCGTCACAATATATATATATTGTGACGTTGCACAATTTTTTATAATACTTACCTCGTTGATCGTGGGGTGGTCAACCACGATATTCGTCCGTCGTACCTTATTTTTAGTTCATAAGTCCTATTTTGTGTATTTTATCCGTCATAAAATTTGTCTTAGGAATTCTTCTCCTCGTCAACACTTAAAAATAGTATTAAGTCTCCAAAAACACTCCTACGTCAGCGAAGAATCGAAAGACCATCAAGATCCTTCGCCGACAAGACCACAAGGATCTCTAGCCGCAGTGACGGCACCTGAAATATATTAAAGAGGAATAAGAAGAGAAACACAACGAGATCATCCAACCCCAATCACAAGAAAAGACCAACGAATAATAATGTTTCCCTTCCCGCTTCCTCTCAAAACAACAAATTCCCCGCAGCGATAATTTTTCCCACAACACTTTCCCTGTCAAAACCCCGAAAACGAGTCGAGCCCCACGATGAAAGAAAAAGGAAAAAAGGAACAGCTCACCAGTGAGGGAAAGTCTTCCCTTACCAAACGAAGAATCCAACGAAGTCCCACGATGACAGCTGAAGTGCCGAGTCGACGGGCCTAACCTCAAAATAACATCGCTACTTCGAGGCCAGAGGTTATATCGAGCGGCCCGGAGAAAATCAACAAGTCCCGCGACGTCCAGATGCTTCGAAACAAATCCCTCAACACGGCAAATTCCTTATTCCTGAGTCGAAAATCACGAAGACCCCTTTTTCGACCAAATCCACGAGAAGACCACGACACTTCGTAAACAACGACGTGATGACGTCACGACACTACGAATTTGTGATCAACTTCCCTTAGCGATTTTAAAAGTCCCGCGTTGAATTTCCGAACACCAAGACCACTCAGCGTTCGATCAAGAGCAGCAGGTGGCGGCACAAGCGCCCCCTCCGTCCCCGGGCAGTGCAAGACAAAGCTCGACTCGCAAGCCCCTCTATTCCCTTCCACACCCTTCACCATCAAACGAGACCACGTTTGAACTAACGCCACTTGTGATTGGTTGGTTGTTGCCGGGCCGGCAAAAGCAACCAATGAGCATCGAGGTAACAAGTCCACGCGTGCGAGGGCCTTGTTACCGAGTCACTTCACCACGACCCAGCGAGCGTACCAGACGTGTTGCGATTCTCCGTCTTTTTCTTTTGCGATTTATTGTTAAATTATCAAATTTTCTTGTGTACCACCGGCTTTGCTTCGTACGAGGACGCGTTCGAGTTGACGAGGCGATCTTCTCAACAAAGTTCCGAGTAAAAGTAAGTCATTTTTTGTATTTTTGTGGTCGCGACTTCGCGAGGCGTCGTTTCGACAAGCCACTTTGTACGCCCGATCTTTTACCCCCTTTTTGTATTTTCTCCTCCCTATTTTCAATATTTGTGAACCCCTCTGGCCAATATTAATCATATTGTGCGAATCACGAATAATTGTTCGACGGCGAAAGAAAGGACGCGACGAATATCGTGGTGTTAGTCATTAGAATTAAGAAAACGACCCATTTTGCCCCATCTACCCCTTTTCAGTCCATTGTTCGTTCGAGCGTCGTTGGACCAATTTCCTCCTTTATTTTTGAGTACTTTTTAGCCTCTCGAACGATTCGAGTCCAAGTTTCTTCCCCCACAACCGCTTTTTCGTTCACGGGTATAATAAGACGCCTGAGTTGTCAGGGACCCGTTTTTCACTTGAGATAAAAATTGTAACTTTGATATTTTCCCATGCTTACAGCTAGTCCCCCTTTTGTATTATTTATTGTTAATCATTGTTAAATAATTGGAGATCGAAAATCTGATTATTTTATTTTATTTTTGTTTCTTTTTGTGTTAATTCATCGGAATTAACTGGTGCCCACATCTATCAATTTTTGTTTTGTTTTTGGCCCAATAAAATTGTAATTTCGATACTCCCACTTAATTTTTTTTGTGTTTCATTTTCCTTTATTTTAAGTGTCTCTCTTAGCCAGGAATAATAATAATTATTATTATTCCTGGTGAATTTGTGGCAAAACCGTCACAATATATATATTGTGACGGTTTTTTTTCTTGTACCGTCACTAAAGATGTTTAACGAGAGAAAATGCTCTCCCGTCTCTTGCTCGATACTCCGGCCACGCAACGAACTCGTAGGGCTCGCCTAAAGCGATAATATTATAAAATAATTGTTAATTGACGTCGCGAAAATATTGTATTTCTTTTCATGTAAACCACCACGGGAGAAATCGAGTTGGAGCAACGGCAATAATATTTTATATTAAGAGAACAGGAGAGAATAATTAATAGGACAAGAGAAGCCAATTTTCATCGTGTTATAACGTATTTCGAGCGGAGCTCATACGTTTGGCCATCTCCCGTTCCGTCAGAAATTCTCAAGGTCGTCATTGTCCAAGAGTGATCATGGACGAAAGGTTTCGAAACTAATCGGGAGACAGAGGGGAGGATTTGGACAACGGGAAGTTCGAGAACGTTCGAGAATCACGATATCACCGATTCACATCGTCGACAACGTTTTCTTATTTGAAAAACCAGGACAGTATCATTGGATGGGTCCTTCGATCTCCCGTATTCCCCTCGGAAAACATCGTCCCTTCGAATAATAATGTCCGTTGGAATTTTTCCTCCGTCGAATCCCGTAATTATTTTTAATATCGCATATTAAAGACGCGAGGGTCCCAAACGTTATGAAAAGACGTCGAGATAGGGGTAAAAATACCAAACTAATCGTATAAAATATTTTCCCAACAAATAAAATCTTTCGGGGCCCTGTCTTACGCTCGCGTCTATTGTTCACGCGACGGACCTGTCAATCATCGTGGGGAAATTCTCGAAATAAGGGAGGGGCGGAAGGGAGAGCCCACTGTCCCGCTAACGACTCTCGATTTCGTCAGATTTTTGCGAAGTATCGAGCGAGACGGACATCAATCGATTCAGTTAAAATGAAGCCGTAAGTTAACTCCTTCTCACTTTCTGATTCGGTGGTGAGCTTTCCCGAAATAAATTAAATATTTCATATCATGCGTTTAGGTAAAAATATTAAATATTAAAACCGCGTTTTATTGACTTCGAACTCGGGAAAAATCTCGAGAAATTCGGTAGCGGCGGCGGCTTGACCTCATGTGCAAGTTTGCCCTTTTCTAATTTTTCTTCGCGTTCGTGGCTCTCGCGAAGCCGATCGAGTATAGTAAAATATACGCGAGAAAACGATTAAGGATTAGTGTCGTGGCCGTTCGCAATAATCTCAATCGTCGCGTGGTAAATAAGTATCCCGGTTAACGTAAGTTGTAGCACGGGAACGAAAGATCGGGAAAGAAACGGGAAATTGTGTCAGTGTGAGTGAACTCATGTGATTGGGTCGGAACAATAAAATCTTCGCGACCTTGGAAAGCTCAGCCGAGTAACCGACTATCGGGGGCTTGGTATTTCAAGTCAACATCGAACGAATAATTTATCACCATCTTTATTATTATTCTTCTTGTTCGCGAGTAGATCCGCGTCGAGAATACAGTTGAGCTCGTGTTAGATTATAAAAGAGTGCAGGGTTCCGACCAGTGTGTGTGTGTGTGTGTGAGGGATTTCTCGATTTTTCGTCCCGTAGCTTGTAGAGACACGCGATTTTCTGTTTCCGATAACTAAAATTTTTTTGTAACCAATTTAATTCGTATGAAATCCCGCGATTCTCCTTATTTTCATTGTAAAAACCATAACTCGAGTCAATAATTAAAATTATTTGTTAAACAACGCATAAAGATCTTGTATACGATTATTTTCGGTTAAACCCCGCCCATCCCGCTGCAGCCAAGCTGGTCAAATACCTCTCTCTCTCCTTTGGTCGTGTCGCTCCCGTGACTGGCGCCCAACACTTATTCAACATCCAAATAAAAACGATTAAAGGACGGAGAGAGTTTCGTGACACTGGGTTGGTGATTGTAAAAATTGCCGTCACAATATATATAATGCCAGGTGCTTTGTCTATGCCGAAACTCTTATTTTGTGAAGAGAGTAATTTAAGACCTTATGAAAGCAGCATCAGTTGCTTAGAAAAAAAATGTTGCAGTTAAAATAAAAATTGCACACAACGAAAAAGTATTTCGATTCGGGCAAGTGATCCCTGATTTTTGTTTGAATGAGCAATTTGCATAAAAAGTTATGGGCCGGACAAGTACTCTGTACGCATACGCATACGCTCAACGTACGGTTCAATTCAGATCTTGGAATGGTACGGTCGTGGAACGGTATTGAAAAATTTCACATCTGAAAATCCAAGAGGGCTTTCTATTTCAAACGGGGGAACAAAGTGGGAGAATCGCGTGTCCGAAAATTTGAGGGGCATGGATAACTAATTAAATACTATTGAAACTTTTGTACAAGTTTAATATTGGAAATTTTAATAAATACCATTGAAATTCTTGCCCGAGTATTGATATTGTAAATTTCAATCCTCTACGTAAATGAAATGTTGATTTTTTTCGTTTCAAATGGTCTTTTGTAACTTAGCAACTCTTTTCCAGCGACAACTGATTTCTTCGTATTTCTGGTTACTCAATTCTCCGACGTCAATGAAATACTTGTCCTTTTATTGATATAAGAAATTTTAGTGCTGAACGGCAGTGTTGCCAACCTCGACTGAGCGTCCCCCGGTAGCGTCATCTCGAAATCCCCCTCTCTCCCCCTAACACTAACTCAAGATCACCCTAGACTATGTTTAAAAAAATTCTTATTCGAAATAGGCATCTTGTTTCAAGAACAAATTTAAAGGAAAAAAAATACACACTTGAAAAATGAAATGGAGGTTTATTTAAAGATTACATATGGGGCATTCCACGCCAAATCGACCACTTTTAAACCCGACCCCTTTCGATTTTGCTGAAATTTTTAAATCCTTTTCTACCCCATTGAAAGGATTTTTCAGGACATTAAAAGAAATATATTAAACAACTCAAAAATAGTTATGAATTCTTCAAAAAAATGGTTTTTTTTTTATTTCAAAGGGCTATAACTTTCTCAAAAATGGAATTATCGGAATGTTTTTTTTTTTTGAAATTTTCATTTTCGAATGTACTTCTTGAAAAAAAATACAGACAATTTGCAGATATAAAAATGTGTAAGAAATTTCACTTTTTCGAGAAAAATCTTATTTTTCTCAAGGTTCGACATTTTTAATTTTTTTTTTTCACTTAAAACAAACTTCAATCCATTCCGAATAAAATGCCGCCCGCCGCGGAGTGGGCAGACTCTTCGTTCTATGTTTTTTTTTATTGAAAAATGTGACGAGGCACGGTCCAGCAATAATGAGCGAATAAAAAGGTGATCCGAGTGGGACTCGATCCCGGGACCCGCGGAGTCTGAGTCCAGAGCGCTAACCACTGCGCTACGGGCCACCTATATTCTTCCATTATTGCCAGACCGTCACAAAAAAAAAAAAAAAAATTCAGGTGTCCTCATATTGGAAAAAATCATATTTCAAATTTTTAAGGATTTATAAAGGACCTTAGAGTTCGAAAAATTGAGAATGAAAAAAAATTTCAAGTGTCAATCCTCGATAAAAAAAGGAAATTTAATTGAGAAAAAAATTAAACGACACGTATGAATAATTACTTTGTAATTTTTTTCAAAAACTACATAAAATAAATAAATAAATAAATACAAAAAAATATGCTACTTGGGCCATTTTGCTATATGGGCCTATGCTTTTTGGGCCAATAGCATATTTTTTTGTACTTTGTGTGGCGAGGCACGGTCCAGCAATAATGAGCGAATAAAAAGGTGATCCGAGTGGGACTCGATCCCGGGACCCGCGGAATCTGAGTCCGGAGCGCTAACCACTGCATTAGGGCCACCTATATTCTAACTCATATTGCCAGACCATGACATTTCTATTTATTTATTTGATGTAGTTTTTGAAAAAAATTACACAGAAATTATTCATACGTGTCGTTTAATTTTTTGCTCAATTAAATTTTTTTTTTTTTTTTTATCGAGGATTGACACTTGAAATTTTTTTCTATCCCAATATTTCAAACTCTGAAGTCCTTCATAAATCCTCAAAAATTTGCAGTATGATTTTTTCCAAAATGAACACCCCCGAAATTTTTTAATTTTTTTTCATAAAAAAAAAAAACATAGAACGAAGAGTCTGCTCACTCCGCGGTGGGCGGCATTTTATTCGGAATGGATTAAAGTTTGTTTTAAATGAAAAAAAAAAAATTAAAAATGGCGAACCTTGAGAAAAATGAGATTTTTCTCGAAAAAGTGAAATTTCTTAAACATTTTTATATCTGCAAGTTGTCTGTATTTTTTTTCAAGAAGTACATTTGAAAATGAAAATTTAAAAAAAAAAACATTCCGATAATTCCATTTTTAAGAAAGTTATAGCCCTTTGAAATAAAAAAAACCATTTTTTTGAAGAATTCATAACTATTTTTGAGTTGGGTAATATATTTTTTTTAATGTCCTGAAACATCCTTTCAATGGGGTAGAAAAGGATTAAAAAATTTCAGCAAAATCAAAAGGGGTCGGGTTCAAAAGTGGTCGATTTGGCGTGGAATTACCCATATATATTAAACTTTAAGCTTAATAAAAAAAACGCGTTCCAATTTTTTTT
>JACEOJ010005541.1:0-10694 GCA_013761285.1 Campoletis sonorensis | reverse complement strand
GATCACCTTTTTATTCGCTCATTATTGCTGGACCGTGCCTCGTCACACTTTTTTGTATACATTTTTTTTCGAATTTCTACATACTGGTTCTTGTTCATTTTCTCAATTTTTTTGTTCGAAAAGTTTATTATTCTGTGAATTTTATTTTAGGTTTTCTGTCCTAACAAATTACATGGGCATTGAAAATATAATTATTTTTATACTGACAAAATATTACGTTCAAAATCTTCCAAAATTGTAGCGCAACACTTAATTTTGTTGATTTTAATAACGATTTATTTACTCCATTATCGGAATATTTTGTTAAATTCTACAAATTTTTGTCGTGCGTATGGGACTAAATAATTTAGTTGCATCAAACATATTTCGAGCTTTTTAACCAAATTTTTTTCTCAGAGCGGTGGAGCTCAATTTGAGCCTAAATTTACGGCATTATCTTATTCCCTCGCCGAGATATGATTTTTGGCCCATTACCACGATTTACGCTGAAAAATGACGATTTTTCATCAATTTTTAAACGAAAATCGATCGTCTCCGATCAACGACATTAAAAAAAAAAAAAAAAATTATGTCAAAATGAGTGAGTGAAGGAAAGAAAGAGCGCAGGTGCGAGAGAGTGAGGGACGATGGAGAAAGAAATAAATACCTTGTGACGTTGCACAATTTTTTCCAACACTTACCTCGTCGATCGTGGGGTGGTCAACCACGATATTCGTCCGTCGAACCTTATATTTAGATTCTAAGTCCTATTTTTAATAGTTTATGCGTCATAAAACTTTGGATAGGAATTTTTTTCCTCGTCAAGCCTTAGAAATATTGTTAAGACCCCGAAAACACTCCTGCGTCAGCGAAGAATCAAAAGACCATCAAGATCCTTCGCCGACAAGACCACAAGGATCTCTAGCCGCAGTAACGGCACCTGCAATATATCGAAGAAGAATAAGACGAGGAATACTACAAGAACATCCAACCCCAATCACAAGTGAAGCCCAACGATCAATAATTTTTCCCTTCCCGCTTACAACAAATTCCCTTCAGCGACAATCTTTCCCACAACAATTTCCCTGTCAAATTCCCAATTAACGAGTCGAGCCCCACGAAGACCAAGAAAAGGAAAAAGAGGAAAAGGAACAACTCACCAGTAAGGGAAAGTTTTCCCTTACCAAACGAAGAATCCAACGAAGTCCCACGATGACAGCTGAAGTGTCGAGTCGACGGGCCTAACCTCAAAATAACATCGCTACTTCGAGGCCGGAGGTTATATCGAGCGGCCCGAAGAAAATCCACAAGTCCCGCGACGTCGAGATGCTTCGAAATAAATCCCTCAACACGGCAAATTCCTTTTTCCGGAGTCGAAAATTACGAAGACCACTTTTTCGACCAAATCCATGGGAAGACCACAACACTTCGTAAACAACGACGTGATGACGTCACGACACTACAAATTTGAGACCAACTTCCCTTAGCGATTTCAAAAGTCGCGCGTCGAATTCCCGAACACCAAGACCACTCAGCGTTCGATCAAGAGCAACAGGTGGCGGCACAAGCGCCCCCTCCGTCCCCGGGCAGTGCAAGACAAAGCTCGACTCGCAAGCCCCTCCATTCCCCCCTATACCCTTCACCATCGAACGAGACCACGTGTGAACTAACTCCACTTGTGATTGGTTGGTTGTTGCCGGGCCGGCAAAGGCAACCAATGAGCATCGAGGAAACAGGTCCACGCGTGCGAGGGCCCTGTTACCGAGTCACTTCACCACGACCCAGCGAGCGTACCAGACGTGTTGCAATTCTCCGTCTTTTTCTTTTGCGATTTATTGTTAAATTATTAGTTTTTTTGTGTTTCACCGGCTTTGCTTCGTACGAGGACGTGTTTGATTTGACGAGGCGATCTTTCAACAAGTTCCGAGTAAAAGTAAGTTGTTTTTCGTATTTTTGTGGTCGCGACTTCGCGAGGCGTCGTTTCGACAAGCCACTTTGTACGCCCGATTTTTCACCCCCTTTTTGTATTTTCTCCTCCCTATTTTTGATATTTGTGAGCCCCTCTGGCCAATATTAATCATTGCGCGAATGACGAATGATTGTTTGTCGGCGAGAAAAAGGACGCGACGAATATCGTGGTGATAGTCATTAGAATTAAGAAAACGACCCATTTTGCCCCATCTACCCCTTTTTAGTCCATTGTTCGTTCGAGCGTCGTTCGACCAATTTCCCCATTATTTTTGTATCCTCTTTAGCCTCTCGCAATATTTTCCTTCGCCGATTAACATCGCTCAATATTGCGAGAGAGAATAAGGCGAATTAATTATTGTTATTTTTCGAGTTCACCGTTTTTCAGTCCCATTGCGTCATCTTTTGTCCCATCGTTGTCGAGCTCGTTTACGAGACGAACAAACGATATTTTTCCCTTATTTTTGGTGATAATTTGGAGAAAATCATCCAATTATTTGCCACGTTATTTATTTTTGTATTTTTCATCATTTTTGTACGACAAACTCTTTGGTTGTACCAAGAGCGTCATTGTTCGGACTTCGAACGATTCGAGTCCAAGTTTCTTCCCCCACCACCGCTTTTTCGTTCACGGGTATAATAAGACGCCTGAGTTGTCAGGGACCCGCTTTTCACTTGAGATTAAAATTGTATCTTTGATATTTTCCCATGCTTAGAGCTAGTTCCCCTTTTGTATTATTTTTGTGAATTGTTGTTAATATTATTGTTAATATTTTGGAGATCGGAAATTTGATTATTATTTTTTTTTATTGTTAATTTTCAAGGAATTAACTGGCGCCCACATTTATCAAATTTTGTTTTGTTTTTGGCTTAATAAATTTGTTATTTCGATCTTCCCATTTAATTTTTTTTTGTATTTGTTTTATTTTATTTTCCCATATTTTCAGTGTCTCTTTTAGCCAGGAATAATAATAATTATTATTATTCCTGGTGAATTTGTGGCAAAACCGTCACAACATAAAATGTAGAAATTCAAGATGGCGAATACAATATGGCGTACTACAAATGCAAAAATTGTTTGATGAAAGCAAAACATGGTACTCAAGGGTTTTCGGGGTTGCTGATTACAAATCTGCACACAAAATTTAGAAATTCAAGATGGCGGATCCAATATGGCGGACCACAAATGCAAAAATTGTTGGAAGAAAGCAAAACATGGTACTCAGGGGTTTTCGGGGTCGCTGATTACAAATCTGCACCCAAAATTTCGAAATTCAAGATGGCGGATACAATATGGCGAACAATAACTGCGAAAATCGTTTAACAAAAGCGAAAGTTGGTACGCGGGGGTTTTCAGGTTCACCGATTAAAAATCTGCATCCAAAATTTCGAAATTCAAAATGGCGGACCATAAATTGAAACGTTTTTTGATGGAAGCGAAAGTCGGTACTCGGGGGTTTTAGAGGTCGCTGATTACAAATCTACTATCAAAATGAGGAAACTCAAGATGGCGGATACTATATGGCGAGCGATAACTGCGAAATTCGTTTGATATGAAAGCAAAAGTTGGTACTCGGGGGATTCGGGGTCGCTGAATACAAATCTGCACCCAAAATTTCGGAATTCAAAATGGCAGATCCAATATGGCGGACCATAAATGCAAAAATTTATTGATGAAAGTGAAAGGTTCAGAAAAAAGAAATGATATCCGGGCCAAAAATCCCCTCGACGGGGAAAAAAACCTTGGACAAGTACATTTGTTGACCCCCGTTTCCTTCTGTTTTCACAAAAAAAAACTACCCAAAAAAGTACAAAATTCTCAAAAAATTGGCAAGATCGAAAATGATTTACCTTCAGCACTAAAATTTATAATATCAATAATAGGACAAGTGTTTCATTGTAGCTTGAGGATGGAGTATTAAAAAAAAAAGCAAAAAATAGTTGGGCATTGAAAAAAGTCACAATAAAAATAGGTCAGAAGAACACAGTCCAGAAATAAAAATCGGAATGAGAAAAAACTGGAAAAAAAAATTTCAAACGAAAAAAATTTAATTGAAAAAAAAAAATTGCGGCCGAAGTACTTGGCGAGTTTTTTTGCTTAGCTTGGATCACGTAATATATTTCTCATGGTACGAACTCGCCAAGTACTTCGGCCGAAATTTTTTTTTTTCAATTAAATTTTTTTCGTTTGAAATTTTTTTTTTCCAGTTTTTTCTCATTCCGATTTTTATTTCTGGACTGTGTTCTTCTGACCCATTTTTATTGTGACTTTTTTCAATGCCCAACTATTTTTTGCTTTTTTTTTTAATGCTCCATCCTCAAGCTACAATGAAACACTTGTCCTATTATTGATATTATAAATTTTAGTGCTGAAGGTAAATCATTTTCGATCTTGCCAATTTTTTGAGAATTTTGTACTTTTTTGGGTAGTTTTTTTTTGTGAAAACAGAAGGAAACGGGGGTCAACAAATGTACTTGTCCAAGGTTTTTTTCCCCGTTTTTATTAGACTCTCAATAAACTAGTGTAATTATTTTGTATATTTTTTCGTCGTACCGAAATTATTTCCACCTACACCAGATCCTCATTACAAAACATGGTTAGCCCACGTGATGCACAATCCGCTGGATTGTCCCGTCCCGGTGTAAATCTCCATTGGGCCCGTGCTAGGAGCTCTTGAATCGTGGAAACCCGGTTTCCTTCCACCGTGAAAGGTGAGACGTAACCCAGGTGAGTGTGACCATGGAATCCGTCCATAGATAGACCCGTGAGTCCTCTAATTCCAATGTCGTTTGGACATAACGTACCAGTTTTGCGAGTAAATGCGCGGCCGCGAGTTCCAGCCGTGGAACTGTGAGTCGCTTAATCGGTGCGACTTTCGTTTTCCCGCACACCAACCGAACCGCAGTGGTGTTTCCCGAACCCGAAACCCGAACATACATGACCGCGCCCATTGCTAGAAGCGAAGCATCGGAGAACCCGTGGATCTCGACTGAGGCGCCCGCTGTAATGTGGAGCCACCTCGGAACTGATAGTGCGCCGAGGTGGGTCAACTCCTGCCGAAAAGCAACCCATGTGTTGCAGACCTCGGATGAGACCCGATCGTCCCAATCGAGCTTGTCCAACCACAGCCGTTGCAACAACATCTTGGCTCGGATCGTAACCGTTGCGATAAAGCCCAAGGGGTCGTAAAGTTGTGCGACCTCTGACAGAATAACCCGTTTGGTGATCCTATCCCCCTTATCCATATATTGCTGCGCCGAAAATCTGAACCGATCCGACTGTGGCTGCCAAGACAAGCCCAAAACCTTTGTCTCGCAATCCTCGAACGCTCTCGACTCATCTGAGCTCGAGGCTACCCCGGCCTGCCCGAGAATATGAGGATCGTTGCTCTGCCATTTGGCCAGAGGAAACCCGCCCGCCGTGCAGATCCCAATCAGCTGTTGCACTTGACGCCCGAGCTCGGAGGCCTGGTCGGCGCCCCCATATATATCGTCAACATACCGACCCTTTGTAGGAGGAGCGATAGCTGCTGGATATCTGCTTCCCTCGTCTGCGACCAATTGCAACAACGCGCGTACCGAGAGGAAAGGCGCTGGTCTTGTCCCGTACGTGACCGTTGTGAGGTGATACGGAACGATAATTCCGTCCGAATTGACCCAGAGCACCCGCTGTAAATCCCAATCGTCAGGATGAACCCGTATCTGCCGGAACATCTTAACAATGTCGGTGGCGAACACGTACCGATGTCGCCTCACCCACAGCAGCACGTCTGAAATATCCCGTTGTAGCTTGGCCCCGGTGTGTAATGTGTCGTTGAGTGACACCCCTGAGTCCGTTATGCAAGACCCGTTGAAGACCACCCGCAATTTAGTCATCACCCCGTGATGCGGAAGATAATAGAGCCCCTCCCGATCAAGGTCGTCGCCTGGAGCCCGAGACATGTGCCCGAGCGTCTCGTACTCCCCAAGAAATGCGTGATAGAGCTCCCGGTAATGTGGATCCAACCCAAGTTTGCGTTGCAACCGATGAAGACAGGAAGAAGCCGCCCGAAACGAACTACCCAATGGTTTCGAGGACGCTTTTACCGGAATGCGAACGATATATCGACCCGATGAGTCCCGTGAATGTGTTGAGACAAAGAAGTCCTCACATTCCTGCTCTTCCGGTGACAGTTGAGACCCAACCTGCACCGGAACTTCCTCCTGAACCCAGAATTTTGTTAACAGGTCCTGGAGGACCTGGTACCCATGATCCACCGCCGCATGGTGGACCAACCCAGCTAAGCTCTGTTCAGTATCCACTGGACCCAATACGATCCATCCGAATATTGTGTTTTCCGCTATTGGGGCTCCCGGTGACCCGCGTTTGATCTCTGGACGGATAAGCTGCCCATATACGTCCGCTCCCAGAATCAGATCGACCAACCTAGGTGAGAAATAATCTGGATCTGCAAGTGAGAGGCCTTGCAGATGATCCCAGTGAGGGGAAGGTAAAGAAAATGAGGGTAACACAGGCATTAACTTTGGTAATATGAACGCTTTTATATTAATTGATCCCGATGAGTACATTGATTGTAGTGTGATGCTGACCAACCCGCGCGTGTGGCCCGAAATCGACCCACCAATCCCGATGATTGGTATCGTAGATGATTCCCTTCGAAGTCGCAGCCGTTGTACAAGAGCGTCAGAGACTAAGGACAGCTCTGACCCCATGTCGATGAGAAGACGTACCCGTTGAGTTGACCCGTAATGCGTGCGAAGGTCAGCTTGTCCCGTAGCCAAGAGGACCATAGGCCTCGAAGCTCCCGTCCCGCTCAAAGTTAATGCCCCGGTGTTTCATTTGTTGTCCGTCTGCGATGAAGACGGGGCCGAAGGATTGGCAGTGTTCCCGGTTGCTGCGTCAGGTGGTGTTCCCCCTGTCTTGGACCATCCCACATGCATCATCGTGTTATGTTTGCGGTCACACTCCTTACACTTGGTCGCGGTATTGCAGGCCGCTACACTGTGTCTGCCCAAACAGTTGAAACACAGACGCAGGCGTTGAACCTGCTCCCGCCGTGCTGTGTTTGAAAGTTGCCGGAACTTGGGACATGACACAATGTAGTGTCCTTCTCGACAGTAGGAACACGTGTCGCTACCCCCGGTGGTAGCCGCGTTAACCCGTGGCGCCGAAGCGCGTGAGCCCGATCCCGATGCGCGCTGACCCGATGGTGATGCCTGGACAGTACCCACTTCTGCCCCCTCCAGAGCCCGTGCCCGATTCCCGGGGAATTCCCGTAGTTGAGCAAATGTGGGAGGATCCTTGGATTGCCCGGCCCGAATTTCCCAGGCCTCCCGCGTTGATGAGTCGAATCGTCGTGCAATGGCGTACACCAAGACCCAATCCCAGTGCTCGATTGGTGCGCCAAGGACCCGAAGTGAGTTGCATGGTTCGGTAATGATGTGGAGCAGGCCATGCAACTCACTGGCCGACCGAGGTGTGATGACGGCGGTACGAAACAGGCTTTCCAGGTGCGAGGTGACCAATATGCGATTGTTTTGGTACCGCTCCGTTAGAGTTTCCCAGGCTGTGGAAAACAAGTCAGCCTCTATGGCGAGGCTGGCAATGAGTTTGGCTGCTTCGCCCGACGTAGCCGCTCGCAGATAATGCATCCGCTCAACATCCCCTAAGACCCGATTGTTGATCACGAGGCTCGTAAACATATCCCGAAACGATATCCATCAAGAGACTCGGTAGAGTCTCGGGACAAGTACATTTGACAGCTCTGTCTGTCGTCTGCTGGCCCGAGGCTCACCAGTATATTATCTCTGAATAAAGTAAATTTCGGTGGTGGGGGTAAAAACTGAAAGTCATTTTCTCGAATTACGAAGCTCAGGAGACAGATGATGACTTGAAAATTGGTTTCGAGACTAATTGAGAAAAAATATTTCGATTGAGCCTTAAATCAGCACGATTGATGCCGTATTTGCTGAGAAAAAACTTTGCACAGGATCAAGATTATGCAAAAATTCCAACACATCGAAGAATTTGACGTGTCTGTATATGCGCGCAGACGACACAATCAAAGGCGTTTTGATGCCCATCAAAACCCGTTTCCACCGAAGCCGGTCTTCGGCGACGAAAGTATAACGAGTTCCCATTGGTCCTTTCCTCTGTACCCAAACCACGAAAAGTTTGACGGTAGTTTTTACGGTGTGAAGTGCGAGACGCGTAAACAGCGTGTTTTTTGTGGACTTCTCGTAGATCCGTAGTGGATAAAATTTGAACTAATTTGTAAATCACAGTCGCAAATTGTATCCGAGTGTTGACAGATGGTAAGGCCGGAATAATTCACGCAAAAAAAATATCAATTTGACCCTTTGAAACACACATTTTTTCTTACGTGCAATTAGCTGAAAACTTTGTACTCGGGGGTTTTCGGGTTCGCTGATTACCAATCTGCACTTAAAATTTAGAAATTCAAGATGGCGAATACAATATGGCGGACCACAAATGCAAAAATTGTTTGATGAAAGCAAAACATGGTACTCGGGGGTTTTCGGGGTCGCTAATTACAAATCTGCACCCAAAAGTTATAAATTCAAGATGGCGGATCCAATATGGCGGACCACAAATGCAAAAATTGTTTGACGAAAGCAAAATATGGTACTCGGAGGTTTTCGGGGTCGCTGATTACAAATCCGCACCCAAAATTTCGAAATTCATCCAAACTTTTGAAATTCAAAATGGCGGATCCAACATGGCGGACCATAAATTCAAAAGTTTTTTTATGGAAGCGAAAGTCGGTACTCGGGGGTTTTAGGGGTCGCTAATCAGAAATCTACTATCGAAATGTGGAAATTCAAGATGGCGGATACTATATGGCGAGCGATAACTGCGAAATTCGTTTGATATAAAAGCGAAAGTTGGTACTTGGGGGATTCGGGGTCGCCGAATACAAATCTGCACCCAAAATTTCGGAATTCAAAATGGCAGATCCAATATGGCGGACCATAAATGCAAAAATTTATTGATGAAAGTGAAAGGTTCAGAAAAAAGAAATGATATCCGGGCCAAAAATCCCCTCGCCGGGGAAAAAAACCTTGGACAAGTACATTTGTTGACCCCCGTTTCCATTTGTTTTCACAGAAAAAAACTACCCAAAAAAGTACAAAATTCTCAAAAAATTGGCAAGATCGAAAATGATTTACCTTCAGCACTAAAATTTATGATATCAATAATAGGACAAGTATTTCATTGTCGCTTGAGGATGGAGTATTTGAAAAAAATCAAAAATCAGTTGGTTCTTGAAAAAAGTTATCAATGCACAAAAATAAAAATCGGTCAAAAGAACAGAGTTGAGAAAAAAATCAAGATAAAACTAAACGTGGGGAAAAAAATTTCGAAACGAAAAAAATTAACTTGAAAAATAATTTCGGCCGAAGTACTTGGCGAGTTTTTTGCTTAGCTAGAATCACGTGGTACATTTCTTATGGTATGAACTCGCCAAGTACTTTCGCCAAGTACTCTACTCCTTATCCAATCCCAGTCAAAAACTGTAAACCCCTTCCACATCCTTCTACCCCCAAAAACTCTCAACCAGAAAGTCAAAGGTAGAGAGTAAAAAGTAGAGAATCAGAAGAGTCAGTAGAGTCAGAGCAAGAGATTCAAAAACATCATCAGCAAGAGAGTTAGCAAAAGATCAGTCAAACAGTTAACAAGCGAAGTTAACAAGTTCAGTTCATCGTCGGTAAAAATCGATCAAAATCAAAATCTCTGAGAGTAAAATCCTCTATGGCATTACCTCAAACTTCAACCGTGACTTAATAAGTGTAATAAGTGCACGATCTAACCCGAACAAGTGAATTGTTCAACTCCGAATCTAAATCCGATTTGATAATAGCTAACTCCGAACGGCAAACAATAATCTTAAAACGAAAACAAATGTTAAATATAGTGTTAACATCGAAATAACTAAATTGTGAAACAACCAGTGTAATTATATGTGATACGTTTATATTTATATCAAACAGATTTGTTCAAAGGTCATTCCGAAGTGTTCAAATACAACGTTATCCAAACAAAATCCTTAATCCCAAAAATATAATACTTTGTGTCCGGGAATTACGCGGAACCCAAGAAAGACTCACTAGCGACAGTCAATATTTCAAAAGTCGCGCTCTAAATCGGCGACCGCGTAACCCAACCTATATCTCCCTCTTGGGACGTAACAGGTATACACGGCGAGGATCCCGAAAAATGACCGAGAACCGAAAAAACACCCGCACGCGTGTGAATAGCCCACGAAAAACCCGAAAACTGTGTGAGAAAGTGTCTATGCGCACTGAAGAACCCGATGGAAATCCCGAAAGTCAATGAAATGTCCGCACTTGGTAAAATAACCCGTAATATATTCGATAATGACCGACCGAGTCGTCGCGCACTGAGAAATCGTGAAAATGCCCGAAAAATGCTGACAAACTCTCGTACCCGGTAATATGACCGTAAGTGTCCGTTCACAACTCTCGGTCGTAGCACTGGTTCCCGAGTGAAGGCTCGCGAGAATAGATAAACGACTCACCAATTGCGAAGAACCGTCGAGGCGTGTGAAAATCCAAGATGGCGGAAGTGCGCAATCAAGCACGTGGTCGTGGCCCGGTTTCCCGTTGAGCTCAAAGTCCAGAAGACGCGACGTGTCACTTTCCTCCTACAGTCCTGTTCTCCCGTAAGCACTGATGCACTATTGCAACACAACACTGCACTGATA
>JACEOJ010005539.1:70901-82010 GCA_013761285.1 Campoletis sonorensis | reverse complement strand
GTAGCTAAGAAAAAAAAAATTAAAAATTATTTTTGGCCCACCCTAATGAAAATACATACGTTTCATGAACAGAAATTTTAGTTCTTTGCAGAAAGTCATGAAATCACCGGGAAAAACATAGCACGCATGCTGTAAAAAAAAGTTAAGACAAGTACATTTATTCCCTGCGAATAGTTGTTTTTATGAAAAACTCTCCAAAAAAGTAAAAAAAAATTGTAAAAAAAAAAATCGGGTTTTTCAAAAATGTAATAACTCAATATAAATGAGTTGAAGCGTATAAAGCAAATTACGTCAGAGTGAGTATTCATTTATAAAGTATTCAAATTAATATTCCAAGATTTGAAAGTATGAGTACTCTACAAACCTCAAAACAACCCTCCTAAGAAAATTATAAAAAACTGAGCGGCTACGCACTCGTTCGGCTCGATCCAGAAAATATATAAAGGAATTTCAAGTTCAAATCGCGGTTGTTATTTCGGGCCGGGCAAAATTTGATAATTATCACGTAAACCAGATTTCAACGTTTTCGTTTAATCTGTCTTGTGGTCTTGCAGCGACTCGTCTTTGATGGCGACAGTATAGGTAAATATACTTGTCTCGAGTCGCTGCCGCAACTTTTGAAAGTTTTTTTATTTCTATTCATCATTCGGAGTAATGTTATCTTATGGAAATATCTTGTTTTTCCTGGCTCGATATGGCTTGATTTCTCAAAATTTGACGTTATTTCGGATAGTTTTTTTCTGTGACAACAAATGGGAACAGGGGTCAACAAATATATTTGTCCAAGGTTTTTTTTCCCCGGGGAGGGGATTTTTGGTCAGTTAACGTTTCCGGTCGAGATACCGCGAACCGGAAGGTGAACGTAAGCCACGAAATACCGAGACATTCTGGTAGTTAATGGAACGACAATTCGTATGGTTCAAGAACAACATTCAACGTATACCGAACAAGTTCTCGTACTTATCTCTACTGTTTATCGGACATGTCGGAAGTTGGTGGTCAAAAATATTTCTCTTGCAGTACTAGTATCATGAAATTGAGGTTTCATTTTGTTTATTTTCTTACAGTAACCGATTAACGAGCAGGGTCGCTGATAACGGTGATAAATAGATAAATGATAGGTGAGACTCTTAATGATTTGGGGTGCACCGAAACACAAAACCGGGATCAGAATGTATGAAACTCGACGACAAAATTACACCCAGTGAAGCAATAAAAAATATTTCGCCCGGAAAACCTTGACCAACGGTGCCTTAAAAAATGCAATGTCCTTCAAATAATACAATGAAGAACAACCCTCTCAAAATCTCCGCGTAATTTAAAACACCTGAAATAAATTAAAAAAAAAAAAAATCGACTTAAAATCATAAGAAACAATGGAAAAACAACAACGTACAGAACCAAAATTTCTGATATCAATAAAAGGACTAGTTTTTATTGATGTCTGAGAACTGACTAATGAGTTATGAGACAAAATAATTTTCCGTTGAAAAATGGTTATATCTACAGCTGCACCTGAAAAATTTTAGACCCTTCAAAGGATACAATGAATAACAACCCTACAAAAATCTGTCTGAAAATCTCAAAATACCTAGAATAAATTTAAAAAAAAAAAAATTTAAGTGGTAAAAATAATAATGTGAAAGTGGATCATTTACCTTCAGCACTCCATTTTTGATATGTGATATAAAAAATTTTGCGAATAGTTTTGACATGATGGGAAGTAAGCTAATTGTTTCGTATGATGTTATTTCTGTTGGTGTCTTTCCTGGTTTGGGGACCATCACGATTTGCGCAACTTTCCATTGATTTGGTATGAATGTTGTGCGCAGGATGTTGTTGAAGAGCGTTGCTAAGAAGACTATTCTTTTTTTTTTTGGAGTTCCTTCAATATTTTTCCAGTTACGTGGTTATATCCAGGTGACTTAGATGTTTTGATGTGGTTTTTTATGCAACAATATATTTTTAATGTTGTAAAATACTTAATCGGGAAGTCAACAGGTAAAGGTGAGTTTAAACACTCCACTATTCTTCTGTCGTTCTCTCTGGAGCTGTGTTTAATAAAAGAAGACGTTTGTGAGGTGATCTGCAAAGGCGTTTGCTTTTTCGATCTCGCTTCTGGCCCACTGATTGGTTACAGTTCCGATTGGTGAAGTTTGCATTTGGGGCCTTTTCATGTTTTTAGTTATTCTCTATAATGGATAGTCTGTCGCTTGCGTTGCAGTTAGTCTGTTAAAATGGAGACAAAATCGTATTTATGGGCAAACGAATAGAACAAATTAATTTCCTATAACATTTTCGAATTAGTGAGAAAAAATCACTTTGGTTGAAAAAAAAGTAATGTTCTACGTCAATTTTTAAGGTATTTATTGTGATTGTTAATTAAGCCGGCGGAGGCGCGTGGCGGGGGGAGCGGCGCTGCCCCCACAACGCCGATCGGGCGCGCCGAGAGCGCGGCTCGCTGAACGGCGCTAAAAAAATCGCGTTAACATCGTATGGACTCCGAGGTTTATTATAGAAAAAGTTTGCATTATATTGCTCATGATGCACAAAAGTGTTCTAAATGCTGTAGAATTATAATTTTGTATAAATATTCATTAGAACGATAATTATTCCGCTCAACGCAAAAATGTTCATATCTCGGACGGTAATTAATATATTTGAGTTTTTTTTTAACTCTGCGTCTCATCAAGCCACTTTAGAATCTTTAAGATTTAGGTAATTACGTTGATAATTTCAGGAGTTATTGCTATTTGTTTGTAAGCAAAATTTTTAAATCGGCGAAAAACGAAGGTTTTCACTAACGATTTTTTTTTAATCGATCAATTTTTCTAAATGTTTGATGATTTGAACCACCCTAATTTTTTTCTACGTTGTGGGCCTGCTGAGTAAGATTTTATGAGCAGGTACTTTTTTTCTAAGATCGCGAATTGTTGCTAAAATATTTGACGTGGATCGATAAATCTTGCACGACTATCTCCGGCAAACAGCATTCCGCGTGATGTCTACATTTGAAATCGATATGTTTATAAATTGCACAGAAAACTTGAAAAAAGTCAAATTAAAAATCCAGTGTTTAATTTCAATTTAATTTTATTTAGTTTAAACTAACAAAGATACGTAATTTTTTCATGAAACCTATTTTGTCGGACACATCGCGGTGCACAACTTTTGCACGAAACATTTTTTGATAAAATGCATTCCAAGGAAGATAACGTGGAAAACGTGTTTCATTGTATGACGTGTTTTCATTATTTAAACAATTTCTCTCGGCCAAAATGGAAGTCTGATTTTTACGAAAAACTAAGGGCATTTTGGGGGGGGGGGGGGGGGGGGGGGGGAAAATTATACCTATAAAAAAATTGGCAATATGGTAGGTCAAAATACAAATCGATTGTATATTCCGACTGGATTACTCTACGACCTACGGAACGCGTTTACGGATCGGGGAGACAAAAGAAGATTTTACGGTCGCTAAGCGGGTACTGATGCAAGGAGTAACTCTAAGAGAAGCTTTCGCTTTTAGAACTCATTAGAGACTGATTATTCTGACTCCTGTAGTCGTCGAGCTCGAGAACAGCGAGCAAGGAGCAGGGATGAATTTCATCCGTTCAGCACTTCTGGACTCCGGGAGAAAACGTAACAGGAGACATTCACATGTCCGGTCAGCATCTTGAAGTGTTGATCATAAGTGCATAAAACTCGCGAGTGTATTCCTGGTATGGAATAAGACGCCGGATATAGTCGCGACGTTAATTCAGCGATTTGATGTGTGTTAAATACGTGGGAGAAAGATTGCTTTACCAATTATTAAATACGGTTGTACGATAATGGAATGGTGATTTCAATAATGAAGAACAGTTTCTTGGAGGACAAGAGTTATTAGAGTCAAGATATAACACGGAACGTTACATATTCTTGAATATCTGCGCCGACATAATCAGTAAAACCCTCGCTCAATATGAAATATGCAATGCGATGCTATAAAGAAAAAGGGAACGAACTTAGTACAGCTTGCAAAAACGAAGCACAGAAATTCATTCCAGTCAACACCTTGCGTCTCCTGCAGTATGTTGAGAAATTCGATACATTTTTTGACCAACTTTTCAATCCGTAGTGCTACAGAGACGAAACGTAAAAATACTTCGCGTACAAGTCACTTCACAAAGTTGTATAATTGTAACTTATAATTATGCAAGAGGAATAAGAAATGTTATACATCCGCAAGGATAAGAAATCTTAGGTATCTGCAAAGAATTTCAAAAGGAATCAGAAACCGCAAGGAACTGCAAGAGGAATAAGAAATCTTATGTATCCGCAAAGAATTTCAAGAGGAACAAGAAATCAAGAGACTCGGTAGAGTCTCGGGACAAGTACATTTGACAGCTCTGTCTGTTGTCTGCTGGCCCGAGGCTCGCCCGAGTATATTATCTCTGAATAAAACGATTCGCGGTGGTGGGGGTAAAAACTGAAAGTCATTTTCTTAAAGTACGAAGCTCAGGAGACAGATGAGAACTTGAAAATTGAACTGGAGACTACTTAAGACAAAATCTTTCGATTGAGCCTAAAATCAACACGATTGATGCCGTATTTGCTGAGAAAAAACTTTGCACAGGCTCAAGATTATGCAAAAAATACCAACACATGGAAGGATTCGACGTGTCCGTATATACGCGCAGACGACACAGTCAAAGGCCTCATGTCCCCGATCAAGAACAGTTTCCACCGAAGCCGGTCTTCGGCGACAAAAGTATAACGAGTTCCCATTGGTCCTTTCCTCTGTACCCATACCACGGAAAGTTTGACGGTAGTTTTTACGGTGTAAAGTGCAAGACGCGTAAACAGCGTGTTTTGTGTGGACTTCTCGTAGATCTGTCGTGGGTAAAATTTGAACTAATTTGTACATCACAGTCGCAAATTGTATCCGAGTGTTGACAGATGGTAAGGCCCGAATAATTCACGCAAAAAAAATATCAATTTGACCCTTTGAAACACATTTTTTTTTACGTGCAATTAGCTCAAAACTTTGTACTCGGGGGTTTTCGGGTTCGCTGATTACAAATCTGCACTTAAAATTTAGAAATTCAAGATGGCGAATATAATATGGCGGACATCAAATGCAAAAATTGTTTGATGAAGTCAAAACATGGTACTCGGGGGTTTTCGGGTTCACCAATTAAAAATTTGCATCGAAAATTCGAAATTCAAAATGGCGGATTCAACATGGCGGACCATAAATTCAAAAGTTTTTTGATGGAAGCGAAAGTTGGTACTCGGGGGTTTTAGGGGTCGCTGATCACAAATCTACTATCAAAGTGTGGAAATTCAAGATGGCGGATACTATATGGCAAGCGATAACTGCGAAATTCGTTTGATATGAAAGCGAAAGTTGGTATTCGGGGAAATAGGATTCGGGGTTGCCGATTACAAATTTGCACCCAAAATTTCGAAAATCAAAATGGCGGATCCAATATGGCGGACCGTAAATGCAAAAATTTATTGATCAAGGCGAAAGGTTCAGAAAAACGAAGTGATATCCTGGCCAAAAATTTCCTCCCCGGGGAAAAAAACCTTGGACAAGTACATTTGTTGACCCCTGTTTCCATTTATTTTCACAGAAAAAAACTACCCAAAAAAGTACAAAATTCTAAAAAAAATTGAATTGGTCAAAAGAACAGAGTCGTACCATAAGTCGTACCATGGCGAGTTCGTACCATAAGAAATGTACCACGTGATTCTAGCTAAGCAAAAAACTCGGCAAGTACTCCGGCCGAAATTATTTTTCAATTTAATTTTTTTCGTTTCGAAATTTTTTTCCCCACGTTTTGTTTTATCTTGATTTTTTTCTCGACTCTGTTCTTTTGACCGATTTTCTTTTTTGTGCATTGATAACTTTTTTCAATAACCAACTGATCTTTGCTTTTTTTTTAAATACTCCATCCTCAAGCGACAATGAAATACTTGTCCTATTATTGACATCATAGATTTTAGTGCTGAATGTAAATCATTCTCGATCTTGCCAATTTTTTTAGAATTTTGTACTTTTTTGGGTAGTTTTTTTCTGTGAAAATCTTACATATCCGCAAGGAATTTCAAGAGGAATACGACTGTAAAAAAAGCTGAGACAAGTACATTTACTCGCACCAATAGCCGCTTCTGTGGAAGTCTCCAAAAAAACCAAATCCCTCCAAAAAAATGGTTACTCAATCTTCGTAAAAAAAAAAATTCGGGCTTCTCAGAAATATAATAAATCAATATAAATATACTAAAGCATATAAAGCCAATTACGTCGGAGCGAGTATTTAATTATAAAGTATTTGAATCACAGAAAAAACGTGACGAGTATTTGTAAGTATTTGAATCACGAAAAAACAAAAAGTGGGGAAAAAAATTAAATTGAAAAATAATTTCGGCCAAAGTACTTGGCGAGTTCGTACCATAAGGAATGCATTACGTGATCCTAGCTAAGCAAAAAACTCGCCAAGTACTTTGGCCGAAATTATTTTTCAATTTAATTTTTTTCGTTTGAAATTTTTTTCCCCACGTTTTGTTTTAGCTTAATTTTTTTTCTGGACTCTGTTCTTTTGGCCAATTTTTATTTTTGTACATTGGTGACTGTTTTGAATAACCAACTGATTTTAGCTTTCTCTAAGTATTCCATCCTTAAGCGACAATTAAATACTCGTCCGATTATTGATATTATACATTTTAATGCTGAATGTAAATCATTCTCGATATTACCAATTTTTTGAGAATTTTGTACTTTTTTCTGTGTAGTCAGCGACTCTGAATCCCCCGAGTCCCAACTTTCGTTTTCATATCAACAATTTTGACAGTTATCGCCCGCCATATAGTATTCGCGATCTTAAATTTCCAAGTTTTGATAGTAGATTTGTAATCAGTGACCCCGAAAACCTTCGAGTACCAGCTTTCGCTTCCATTAAAAAACTTTTGAATTTATGGTCCGTCATGTTGGATCCGCCTTTTGGAATTTCGAAATTTTGGATGCAGATTTTTAATCGGCCAATCGGAAAACCCCTGCGTACCAACTTTCTCTTTTCTTAAACGATTTTCGCAGTTGTTGTTCACCATATTTCATCCATCATCTTGAATTTCTGAATTTTGAGTCCAGATTTGTAATCAGCGACCCCGAAAACCCTTAATTACAAAGTTTGGAGCTAATTGCACGTAACGAAAAATGTGTGTTTCATAGGGTCAAATTGATATTTTTTTTTAGCGTGAATTATTCCGGCTATACCATCTGTCAACACCCGTGGTCAACACTCGGATACAAATTCGCGACCCTCACGTACAAATTAGCTCAAATTTTGCCCACGACGGACGAGAAGTCCGTAAAAAACACGCTGTTTACGCGTCTCACACTTTCCACCGTCAAAACGATCGTCGAATGCAAACTTTCCGTGATAAAGATACAGAGGGAAGGATGAATGGGAACTCGTTACCTTCGTCGCCGAAGACCGGCTTCAGTGGAAATGGATCTTGATGGGCATCAAAACGCCTTTGATTGTGTCATCTGGGCGCATACACAGACACCAAATCTTTCAATGTGTTAGAATTTTTGCATATCACTGACCCTGTACAAAGTTTTTTCTCAGCAAAAACGGCATCAATCGTGCTGAATTAAGGCTTAATCGAAAGATTTTTTCTTAATTAGTCTCCAGTTCAATTTCCAAGTCATAATCTGTCTCCTTCGCTTCGTAATTCGAGAAAATGACTTTCAGTTTTTACCCCCACTACTGAGTTTTACTTCATTCAATGATAATATACTCCGGCGAGCCCCGGGCAAGCAGACGACCGGGCTGTCAAATGTATTTGTCCCGAGACTCTACCGAAGCATTAAAGTTAGAGAGATAGCGCGATTTGCGAATACGGTAGAGGGACGGAGACAGAGCAAGCAACAGCAGGGGGTACAGGTGACTAGCGAAAACCGCTAGGCCTTACTTTCTACGTATATGTGTGTATAAATGAATGTGGAATATTTTTGATACTCAAAATCGATAATAGTTCGCGTCATGTTTCGAGTTCACACACTTCTAGAGGTCACAGGAAAAAAATAATGCGGCCAAACGGCGACTTGCCTTGGCCGTTCACAATCTTGTCTTTTGATACTTGGCGTCAAGACGCTGCCGCGTCTCTAGACACATCAATACAAAAATTCTAAAGCGTATGTGGCCAAGTACGTCGGAATTGAATATTTGATTATGAAGGGGCAAATAATTAATTACAATTATTATTAGGAGCCTTCACAGATTTTCTAAAATCGTTTTGTGATCATGTTATGTGTATTTGAGGGTATCATGCTTTATTTCGTTTATCTTTTGTTTTCTATGACAGCGCTGTACTTGCGGAGCTTCGAGGAGCCGAGGATGACGGCGGAAACGGCAGCTCCGTTCGTTCAGGGTGTACAGAGCGTACAGAGCGGTGTCATGATAAGCCAAGGGAATTCACTCAATCAGCATCAGCAACACACAAAAACGTCCGTTTCTGGTGGAGTGAATACCGTGAATCGTTCGAGCGGTACAACAAGCAACCTTATCATGTCCGCGTCGACTTCCTCCAATACACCAAATTTAAATCCTTCATCTTTGACATCAACCGTTTATGACCCTGAATATGCTCGTATGGAGGCGTGGCTAGATGAAAATCCGGATTTCGTAAATGATTATTTTCTCAGGTTAGTTTCCATTGATTATATCGCAGATTTTTTTCACACGTGCAGGTAGTTTTTTCTTCTAATTCTCATTATTATAAGCATATTTGTACTCCTTTTTTTATTCAACTTTCCTCTAGTTGAAATTAACAAGATCGCCGCATTTTGTCCTCACCTTCCTGGAAAGCTACTAAACTAATAGAATAGTAATTCACGTTACAAGTGTGAAAAGCAGCAAATTCCAGCGCGCGTGCAGTTGCCTTGTGAGCTAACGGCTCAGGTACATTTCATACGAATACCAGTATGATTTGCAGCACGAGGAGAAGATGAATGCGGCAACTTACACGCGATGTAATTCGTTCTTCACCACTCAGACATCATTTTTTGCAATGTCTGTCTCGAAAGTTCATTGCATATCATGAATATGACATCTGGGTTGCCGTTCCGTATGCGCTGCTAAATGATCTATGATTACAATATTTTTCGCACTAGAGCGAAAAAGTGAGGACCGTTCAGAAATCAGCCGCTTTCCGCATCCTATACGTTAGTTGAATATCGCCCTTTCGAGGCAGGCAATGCAAAAATTAAATCTCAACGTCGATTCTAAGACACGTCGATATTGTTAAGAATTTTTTTTTGAAGAAATCCTCAAAAACTTTCCGATATTTTTTCTATTGTAATGGAATCAATTTCCTCGGTATTGCAGGAAAATATGTTATTTCTTGATAAACAAGTAATTCCCGTGAAATTTTAGTCTTCTTGAAAAATCTTGAAAGGCCACTTAAGCGACTTGTCAATATTTCTTTTCAATTACGTGTTGCTTGAGCATCCTTCAAAAAATTCAATGGTTCGATCAAATCTCGGGAAAGTTGAGTTTTTATCCAGTAACGCCATCACCTGCTGCGACTCTGAACAACAATCTACTTCTTTATACCACGTCTTTTAGCCACGGTTAGAAAAAAAAACATGAAGAAATGGCTTGAATGTTCTGTTAACACTTATCGAAAAGTCTCGATCGCTTCTTCCTCTAATTTTCACATATTTTCTTGCAACGCTAGAATGACTGTTCCTTGCATCGACTGCTTTTCATTATCGTCCTCAGCTGAAGTGGGAAAAATATTTGAAAAGTCATCGCTTGGGGTGGCTTGCGGAATTGTTCCAGAAGACCCGCATTGTGGAAGAATTTCTTTTGCATGACGTAATAATTTTTATCACTTGACGTCCATTCGCTGTCGCGTTTCTTTATTTACTTACGACCCATAGAAATGGGAAGTCGATTTTTTCAGTCACCTTAATGTACATGTACGATTCCTTATAATTTACCTCAGAAAAGTAACGAGACGAACGGTCGATGCTTGGTTGGTGACCCACGCTACACCGACTTCATCCACGGGTGGCTGCATGATGGACATAACTAGTGGAATGAGCGGCGGTGGAGGCACCACAACTACGGGGATAGCATCCCCGCCGAGTAGTCGTGGTGGAGGTGGAAATAACGCGGGAAGTAATTCAAGTGCTAGCAGCGCCGGTGGAAGCGGTGGTGGAGGCGGTGGGACCGGTGGATCCGGGGCGACGACGCCAGTACGAAAAATATCGGCACACGAATTCGAGCGAGGTGGTCTTTTAAAACCAATAGTTAATACGATTGACGGTACACCGACCTTCCTCAGTGTCTCACCCGAAGACTCCGGTCAATCTGTTGGTGGGCAGCAAGTCGGATCTGGAGGGCCGACGAGACCTCAGAGACGGTCAAGGCACGAGCTCAGGCATCTTGACGAAAAGGATCTTATTTTTGAATTGGTAAACCAACCGTTCAGAATTTCCAATTCATTAATTCGCCGTTAGTGGTTATTTCTAATTTTTTGTCGTTGAAAAGCCCGATATGAAAAATCGCTGTCTTTTTAAGGGGCTTGCTATTATTATCATTGTAGTGTTTATATAATGATAGTGATTATATAATACAATATATTATATTGTATTAAAATACACTTGTTAAGCGCGAATGGAGGTAATTTTTTAATTTCTTTTTCGACAGCACGATTTTTTTTTATAGAGAAACTGGTAATCACATTGAGTCGTACATGTTTTCATGTACTCGTTTCATTTTTTTCATTCAAAAATATTCCAGCACGAAGGAACTCCAGCTGTATGTCAACAGCACCTCTGTTTTGAGCATCAGTTGCGGTGGTCCTGATACCTTGGAGCAGGTTCATCTGAAATCAAAAGAAAAGATTACATTAGTATACACTACCGTCCATAAGTTTGGAAACACCTGACGAAATTTTTGGACGCACTAAAAGTTAGATTACTTAGTCGAAAAAAACGATATTCAAATTGTGCGAAAGGTATCTTGAAAAGGACATTCTAAGGTTCATTTTGCGCTCTTGAAACACTTTTTCCGATTGTTTTTGGACCCAGTACGTATTTTTGAAGTTGGG